>VDFB02031823.1:0-17778 GCA_007258455.2 Sequoia sempervirens | reverse complement strand
GATGGCTAGATGCATAATGAACAATATGATAAAATGCAAATGCTAATGCCTAAATGACTTGATTAGATGAGGGAAAATGTTTGCAAGTTGAGTAATCAAATTGGTAGCATAAGGGTGCAAATGGCTAAGTGTTGTAAAATGCATTAGAAGAGGGGGTATTTAAAGAAGAATTTGAATTCTTTAGAGAATTCAATGGTTGAGATTAAGCCACCAAGGCCAAGATGAAGGGCTATGGTGAGTTGAAGATTCACAAGCCCTCACATCTTAACATGTGGAGGGTGAAGTGGCCTAGGATGTGATGATGTGTAAGTGAGGTGGAAAATGGCATGTGATGGAGAGGTACTTGTAAGTACCTTGGAATGAGGATTATGTGACATCTCAATGATCACATGGGGAGAGGAGAATCTTGGATAAATAAAAGCGAATTTAAAATTCACATGATTGAGATCTCTTAAGGATAAGATAATGTTCCCAAAAAGAGAGGTGAAAAGTACATTGGATAAGCCAAGGTGCTTATAATAAAAGGTTCCTAACCCATGTGACTTGATGTGACAAGTCAAAGGTTCTAGAAGTTGCATGGGAAAGAGTAAAACCGTGGAAGGATAAATGTGAATTAAAAATTCACATGGGGAAAAAAGGAGTCTTGGGTGAATAAAAAGGAATTAAAAATTCCTTGGGAGATGGGGAGTGTTGACCAAGGTACTGATTAAGCTTAACTGATCAGTGATTAGAAGATGATTAGTGACTAACAAAGGTTAAGAAGCCAACTTGCAAAAGTTGGAGGACGTGACATGTCTTAATCAAGGATTAGACATGTGGACATCTTTAATGATGAGATTAGAAGATGGATTAAGATTAAGGAAAATGATGTGACATGTGAGGAATTATTCATTTGGTGAAAAGGAGAACAAAGGTTATTAATTAAATACCTTAGGGATTTAGAATAATTAAGGGTATTAATAAAATAATAGCAATATTACTTAATTAATGCAAATAAGAGGATATTAGACGAAAAGGGATAAATTTGGACAAATGCAAGTGTCCAAATTTAGGTGTCTACAGTTATAAATAATTAGAGAAAATTATTCCCTCTTAGTTTGGAAAGCATTTCAAGAAACAACCAAGATATAGTAAACTTTATCGACATCTAGTGCTGCTAAAGAAATGGAAACAAAGATGTTATCATTATGAGAGTTTTTGTAACTCTCCAAATTGTTTGTCAAACAAAGTTTGAAAGAGTCCAACTTGCCAGCAAGGAAAGCTTAGAAGCCACTCCTGATTTTCAACTCTTCAGTTTGAATCCATATTAATAGTCATGCTGTCCTAGTGATATAGTCATACACCATATAATTCATCCTTGTTTTAAGTAAGGGTCATGTGTGAGGCTTAATTGGTTAACACAAGCATGATGCCTTTTCGCCAGAAGTGCTGTTTAGAAACATACATAAATATACCATAAAAGAAAAGGTCACAGTATTGGCCATTGGATTTATAAAATGTCAAAGAGATTTTTTCTTCGGCTAGAATCTAGATTGAGACACCTATACTTTTTGATCAATTCTCTTCATCCATTTGTAGTGTTGGAGAAGGTGTATAATGATCTCGGGGTCACATTCTCATTCCTTCCCAGATATATTTGGGAGGAATTTAGATACTTAATGTTCTCTTTTATGTGTCTGTCTCTATTATTGTTATTCACTGTTGATCTGAGTAATCACAATGATTCAAATCCACAATAGATAATGAACCTGTATGCTTTGCATTTTGAAATTTCTTGAGTTTTGTTTTATTCATCTATTTGTTTTGTTAAAGGATTTTCTCCTTTAGTTTATTCATGTAATGTTTGTATCAAGTATTTTATTCTGGAAGTATTGTATACAAATGTATTCTCATCACCTTTTATGTTGACTTACTGTTTTAGTTTTATGGATGACTATATTTGACCATGGAACTCTCAGTACATTATATTCATGGTTTTAGATCAATTCTTGATCTATTCTAGTTATAGCTATGGTGAAATGAATGTTTAGCTATTATATTTCACGCTTTGCTTACTAGGGAAACCTTGAAAATAAAATTTTTAGCAGCTGGGTAATTCGTTTTTGTGTTGCATAGTTGAGTAATATAGTCTTGATGCTGGTATGGTGGTTTGGTACTGGAATGCGAGCTCATACTATTGGCATACTTAGTGGTTTTCCCTTTGATTTTCTTGTACATGTTTGCAACTCACTAATAATTCTTAAAATCATCCACAATCAACATATTTTCATCTTTTTCCATTCACTATTGCCCTCTTTAGTTAGTCCAAGATAGGTAATTGTAAAAATACTAAATGATTTATATATGAGAAACCACACTTGAGAGGTGGACTGTAAAATATCAAGAGGAAAGATCTTGAGAAACTAATTGTTCCTAGTTCGAGTTTCAAAACTTAGAAGAACCCAACTAAATTGGCAAATGGTAGGATTTGATGGCAGGGACCTTTTAAACATTTTCTCTTTTGATTATATAATTAAAGCTGGCAAGATACAAAAGTTGAATACTCAAATTGTTAAGTTTATAATAGCAATAAATTGATGTTGGTGAAATTTAAAGAAATTTATCTTTTCTTTATAATGAATCAGTAACCTTAAAATTAAAGCTCATTCACATAGGTTTAATGTCTCACATGTGTCTTATTCTTTTCCATTATGGGTTTGATCCTTAGCTTATTTGGTTGAGTTGGTTATCAATTTGTTTCTTTTGGGTAAGGACATTATTTATACTTTTAATGACCTTCTTAACTCCTTTACAATTTTATTTTCTTCATATTGGACCCTCTATGAATTAATGAGTTTAGAAGTAAATATTCTTGTTATAATTGCATAGGCATGTGTGCATTTTAGAAATGCTAGGATTACTTTCATAAAGCTTTATGTGATTGACTTATGATTTTTAGTATACTTGTGTGAAATTTGAGAAGACATTGGAGGTAGAATTGTCTCATTTGCAAATACTTGGAAGTGATTCATGATAGTGTTGACACTACCATAGTTCCATATGCAAGGATGATGCATTGGTGAAACTAGAAAAAGTATCTTGTAACTACATGTGAGACATTGGGCTATTTATATGTTGAGGTCCCAGTTCTTATGAATATTAGTATATGAAATGTGGAAATGTTAAGAGGATAACTATTATGTAGAAACACTGTGTGATCCTCTATAGTTGTTTGATTTATTAGTTAGAGATGTGTATTGAAGTTGTAAATGATCATGTCCGGAGGACAGTATGGTCATTTCCATAGGCATCTTGTATCATGGCCAAAGAGGCCTCTTATAATCACTGAGAATTTGTAGCCAGTAAGGCTCTGCTAGTGACACATTTTATTAAGCCAGTGAGGCACTTTTTCGAGTGGTTTTTCATCCCTACGAGGGTTTTCCACTCATGAAAATCTCTGTGTTATGGTTTCTTTGTGGATGCACTAGTGATCTGGCTGTCTCCTTAATTTGCTTTACAAATTTGAATTTACATGTATTGATGAATGATATTTCTTGCGTAAGCCTTTATGGCTAGATTTGGTAAAGGCATGGCCTTGTGTTGATATACATCTCATTAATTTATGAAGTTCCTTTGAAATAGTAATGAAGTAATTTATATGTACTGAGTATCTTTAATGAACTTTCCTTTGAGCACACATGGATATAAATGTTATACATGCTATCTCCTTTCCCTTACTTGTGATGTGCATTGATCATGGAAATTATTTATTTGGAATGTGTATGTTTTTTGAGCATTATAGATTCGGCGGTTACATCATCTTCCCTGCCTTTAAAATGGTCTAAACCTCTTGGTTCAGAAGAGTCTAATTGCATTACCACAAGTGGTCCGGTCTTCAAAGTATTCTTTGGCATAATCTAAACTATCATCCAAGCTTCCAACCCATTATTTCTAAGGATAGGAGTCCAATGTTGATTCCACCATTCAGTTAGATTGATAAGGTTGAGCAAAGTCCCCAAAGCAATACCAATAAAATAATGACTATTGCAATCACTAGTAGACTTGAAGCTTTTTCCCTTGCTCCAATCATACTTCACATCACTCCTCTCAGACTGGGTAAAGCAATTACTTTGGACTGGACTCTGAATCACATTCTTGGAAGATCTTTGATGATTGTGTTTATACTCCCACAACTCACTATCACCTTGAGAATGAAGGTCACAGTCAACTAAAACTTCAAGACCTTTTTCTTGAGGCTTACATGTAATCTTGTTAGTTGAATCTTGTTGCAGCTCTACATCAATTTTTGGTTACATGTCATTCTTCAAATCATTTACCTCTTTTGCTCCTTGATTTTCCTCCAACTCTCTTCTTGGTGGAGCTAGAATTTTGTTTTTCTTCTTCAAGCTCAAACTTGACTTTTGCTAGAAGAGACAAAGCTGCCACTTCAGATGCTCCTTCCTCTTTCCATGGTTGTAAGAGTGATTTCCTTCCTTCATGTTGGACCTCATAGGTGTTCTCTCTACCTCGATGGATTACATTCTGATCATATTTCCAAGGCCTACCCAACAAAAAATGGCATGCATCCATCGGTACCACATCACAAAGCATTTCATCCACATATGGACCAATTTTGAAGGAAACAAGGCAAGATTTATCCATAAGTACACTATGATCTTTTTTTAACCAAGAAATCTTATAGGGATTAGATTTTGGAACACAACCAAGTTGTAATTTGTTAACCATCTCTGTACTCACCAGATTATCAATAGATCCACCATCTATGATCACCTTACATACCTTGTCCTTACATTTGCATTTTGTTCGAAATATGTTCTTCCTCTTCCAATCAACTTCAATGGTTTCTTTGTCTCCAGATCTCTAGGTTCTTCTCAATATCAAGTTCTCTCCTAACTAAGCTTCAAATTCATCTATCCAAGGTTCTTCCTCTTGGGCTACTATCACCCTTTTTGGGTTTTGAGGAAAATCTATAGCCTTGCGGGCTTCATCACAAATAAAACACTTCATGGGCTTCCACTCCCCAGGAGGTATTGTCCTCGTCCTCTACCTCTAAATCCTCCCTTTCCTTTGAAGTCCATCTTCACATTCTTGCCTTCTTTTGACTCATCACTTATGGTACTTTCCAAAGAAACCTCTTTCTCTCTATGTTGTTTGCTTTCATCTCTTTTTCTCACTATTTTTTTTTTCGGTTTAGTTTCTCCTTTGCCTTTAAGGAATATTCATAAGCTTCATCCATCGTAGGTACTTTCAACAATGCAAGCTCATATGAAGTTGAAATTTCAGTCCATTGACATATCTAGCTACTATTTTCCCTTCACTTTCTTGTATATTTTTTTGAATTTGAAGCCTTATGAACTATTCAGTATAAGCCTGTATTGACTGATCCTTTTGTTTCAGATTTTGAAATTCTTTAAACAATTTTTGCTGGTAATCAAAGGGAAAAAATTGAGCTCTCAAATGTTTTAGCATCTTAGGCCAAGGCCTAGTCTTATTTTCCCCTTCTTTTCTTGTCAAAATCTGTACGTTCTCCCACCAGAGGGCTGCATGCGACTTCAACTTGGATGTAGCAATTTTCACTCTTTTTGGATCATCCTCATCAATATCCTCCATGTCAAAATACTTCTCCAATTCTTGGACCCAATCTAGAAAAACATTTGGGTTGAGCTCACATTTAAAATCATAAATATCAACCTTTACTTTGGAACTTTGTTTAGTCAATGCTTCAGTAAGCCTCTCTATAGGGTCTAAAACTGTAGCGACATTTGCTAAGTTTTCTGGTTCCTCTTCGGACTCGTCCAATTTTAATCTAGTCTCAAGGGCCTCTAGCCTTCTAAACACTTCACCAGTGTTTCTTTGAGGGCCTACATTCCTCTTGCTCTTTCTTCCCCAACTCATGCGGACTCCCCTCTGGGTCATTACAGTTTGCTCTGATACCAAAACTGATGCAGATTATGGTGCTTCCATGAATTTGGTGGTGGAGAGGGGTTTCAATATTCAGTTCGCCTCGTGAAAGAAATCCTATAATGTAAATCAGAGAAGCTGCGATTTCATAAATGGGAAGATGGGTAAAATGGAACCAGGTCTCGCAATGCCCGAGATTCTTCTTATCCCAAACGTAGTTCATGTCCTGCCAGTCAGATTTCCCTTCCACCAACTCTCATCCCGCGAATTTAATCCCCAATCCAAAACGTCACGCTGAATAAGCCGCCCATCTACGCCTGGCGTTCCGTCAGGAAACGATATCGAAAACCGTGATCTAACAGGGCGTTTCGACGAAAGATATCCGATGGTGTCATGGTCATCCCACTGGCGAGCAAGAGCTGGCTTTGCCAGCGATCCGGTTTGTACCTTTGTGGATGCGATACTGAGTTTCTGGAAGTCCATAAGCCATCAACGTTCCATGGTTCGTCCGTAACGAAAACCGTCCGAAGTTCGTACCTTAAAACCAACAACGCACAACGCACAACGCTATATTCCATATTTGCAATTGGTAGGATGTAGACTCATGATGTTGTTTTTTGTGCCCTACTAAATCCTCTATTATTGCAAAATCCCTAAATCCTACATGCAATTTAAAGGCCATGAACATTTGTGGCCTTCGTGGGCATTTATACAACAATCATGGGGATTTTATACAATCTTGGGATTTTTATACAATAGTGGTATGCAAAACATTGTTAAGCATTCTTGGTTTTGGCTCAAAGATCAACGTTGGGTGGCTTAAAGAAACAATGCTTGGGACACCAACTATTAAGCAAGTATATGTTGTTTATGCTGAGATTTTTATTAACATGTGTGTGTGTGTTATAAAATAAATTCACCCATTGTTCGCATCATTAATTTTTGTTAAAAAGATAAAAAACATGAACTATATTTCTATGCAAAAAGTTTGGTTGGATTTTTGATAAGTTATGGCATGTGTTGATGTGAACAAGGATATTAGATAATTGGTATACCTTCTAGGTCCTATTCACATTAGTTTAGTTAAATTTACTTATGGTACATATAAGATACTCGTTATTTTATGTCTCATATCATAATATTAATACATTTGTATAATTTTATGTTATCTTATGTCTTACCTTGGCCTTATAAGCAAGGACCTCTCATACATTATGTAATTCATTTATGTTTATTTTATTTGCATTTTTTGATAGGAATACAATTTATTCTTGTCATGTTGATCTTCTCATTTCTTTATGCTTTTCATTAGACCTCTAGATCTTGGGTGGCTATCTTTATAGCTAAATCTTACATAGTATTAAAGCAAGTCAAGTGACTTTGGTTTGTATTTTGAAAGTTCTCGAGTGAAGATCCTGGTGGATCTTGAAAAGTTGAATATACTCTTTTGTTGCATCAAATGATGATATGAAGAATAAAAAAATTCCTAGAAATTCCAAAGTTCATTGTATATTCATGTTGGCGTATGATAGTGCAAATATAAGCTCTCCATTGAGTTTAGGGTGTCCAAGAAACTCAATTTAACATTTTAATTTGTCCAAATTAGACATATAAGGTTAGATCTACAAGGGTTTGAAGTTTGGAGGTAGTTGCCAAGTTCATAAGGTAGTTGTAATTTTGGACCACTTTGAGTCAAAATTGACCTTGCAATTGCATTTAAAAGACCTAATAATTTAAAGATTGATTGTTAATTTGCAAAATTCAGAGCACTTCCCCTTGGGCCATTAGAGAAAAAAATCTCCATTACAGTTATACATATTGCAAAGTCCACATGGCAATGACCTGACCTCATCGAACCCATCACTAGTAGTAATCCATCGATTGATGGTTGGCATTCCACAATTGGCAATATCTTTATTGTCCATAGTTGATGAATATTCCAAGAAAATAAGAAAATTGATGTAAAGCAATGCAAAGTGTGTAAACCATACTTGTCGCCTCTAAGTGTTTTGGTAACATGATCAAGCAATTTTGCATGTATGCCAATGTTTTTCGAGCAACCAAACGTAGTTTTACAACCAAGGAAATTTATGGGTGGTTAGAGCATATTTCAACAATAGGGGTGTTGACGTCAGCAAGTTGACCCCCCAACCAACTTGCTCTTCACCATTTGCATTTTGATTTTGGTATTTAAACTTCAAAAGACTATAACTCAATCATTCAACCTCCTTTTTGTGAGAATTTTATTTATTTATTTGGAGTAGAATTTGTGCACTTCATGGTGTTGTAGACAATTTTTTATTTTAGTGTTTGGTTTTTCCAAAAAATGTAGATTCTCATAGATGTTATTGGGTGGTTCTTGATTTGGTAACTTTTTGAGGCTCTGTTTGGGCTCGCATGGTAAAATTTTTTGGTGATATTTTTAAAAGTACACATTTATTTTGTATTTTGCAATGGTGTGACCAGATTGATCTCATTTAAAAAAAAATACTTTTATTTACATGGGAAAATTTGATATTTGCATGTAGTAAATCAAGATCACTTCGCTATTTTTGACAAGTGAAATTTGCAATTGCACTAAGTGTAAAATCAAAGATCATATATTGTTGGGGGGACCATTGATTGATTGAATTCAAAGGGAAATATTCTTATGGTTGTGGTTGTGCATTCCTCTTGATTTGTGTTCTTTCCCTCTTGCTTGATCAAGGAGCAATTTTCAGTTCTAATTCTAACACCTTACAACTATCCTGAATATAAATATGAAATGAAAAAATTACTAAGAGAAGAGGTTGTATAGGATAGTTCATGGGCTTGATGGTGAACCAACCAATGATGAAGTTAAAAAGAATAAGTGACTGAATAGTTGTGAAGAAGCCATTGACTATTTGTGCTTGTATGCCCCTCTTGAGTTGTTTCACATTGAGCACTTGGCTACACATATGACTATGTAAAATGCATTGTTAAATTGTTTGGTAAAGCAAATGAAATACAAGGAAATTTGTTGGAAAATGAACAAATAGGTCTCAATCCATGCAATTTTGATAACATACAAGATTTCACCACCAAATTCAAGTCATTAAAAACACAATTGAATGATTGTAAAATTAAAAAATTAGATACACAATTGGTACTAAGTGTTCTCTCAAAGCTAGGACTTGAATATCTAGTGTTTGTGTCTACCTTCTATGCTATAAGGAATACTTTTGGGAGTGATTTTATGATGTCTTCTTTTAATTTTTTTTTTCTATGCAACTCACTAGGGAACAAGATAAGCTTATTCAAATGGGCACCTTGAAGTTTTTAAAATCACAAGCCTTGATTGCAAAGGATGAGAGGGCTTCTAGTGGAAAAGAGAAGGAAAAACCAAGCCTAAGAACACATAATCTGCATCTAATTCCATAGAAGAATATAAAAATTCCTCTTCCAAAACAAAATCATTTAAGAAGGAGAAACCTACTTGTGCATATTACAAGAAATCAAGACATGAAGAACATTATTGTTATAAGGAATTGATGAATTGAAACATGTTCTTGAGAGGAACAAAATCAATTTGGCTTCTAGAATGTTTTCTTCAAATTTTTCTTCTCCTTCAAAATAGTTAGATTTTTTCAAGAAAAAAGGCCATACTATTGGAATAGGTGAAAACAAAGGACAAACTTGTTGTGTTTCTATAGGTTAACTTTTAGATTTAGGAACTTCTCATCATATAGTATATTTACAATCTATGTTCTCTTTTTTTGAGCCTTGTGTTATGCCACCTATTTTGATGGGAAATAATTCTTTATATTACTATAATTGAGAGGGGACCTATTGATATTGTGGATGAAACTTTTAATGATGTCTTGTGTGTACCTCATTTTTCACACAATCTCCTTTTCATCTGTCAGATCACCCATGGTGGAGTAGGGAAGATTGAAATTTACCCCTAATTCAGTTATCATTAGAGATTTGGAGAGCAAAGTGATTATTGCTATTGGGATAGTTGATCATAAATCTTGGTTATACACCTTTTTAGGCTTTGTTCTTGATGATGGCTTTGATCCTTTGAATGATTATCACACTTATATTATGTAATTTGAGGAGAATTTCAATTGCTTGAACTTAGGTATTCACACAAGTGATCCAATTCTTGAACCTTGTATTCCATCTCCTTCATCTATTGTTTCTTCTAATGAGACTAGTATTGCTAATCATGATTCCTAAGGATTCAATGTAGTAGGATATTCATTGTCTTCTAGATATGACTTGGGATGAGTATTTGATAGACGTTGCAAGTTTTTTTTGCGAGTTCTATCTTGTAGAATTGAATGACACTATTGAGGATATTCATATTATTTTTGATGTTAGCTCTTATGGAGTTGCATCACCTTCTTCAAATGTTGTGGGGGGACCTTTAGACATTATTCTTTCTCTATATGATCATTTGTCATAGTTTTTAGAATTGGCTTGGAAACTCTTGAGCAACATTTGGAGTAGTCACTCATCTTTGAATTATGTTTTACATTCATCTCTACTAGATTTTGGATTGCGATCTTCATTAGTGTGACTCAGAACATTTGATTTGGTAGTGGTAGATTTTAGCATTGACATGGAAACATACATTTTGAGTTTTCTAACTACATATTCCTTTTAGGAATGGGAAGACATCATACATACACTTTTGATTTTGTTTCTTCCTAAGGGAAGAAATGTTGTTTGACGATCATGGAACATCTTCTACATCCAATTTTGAGCATCTACCATTGACACATATTCTACATTGAGGTAGGGAGGGAGGGGGGGGGGGGGAAGGGCTACATGGTCTCTCTTCTTCTCTCTTATGGTGGGGACTTTTCATCACATGGGGTTTTTCCCTTTTCTTACTTTTGAGAGTATTTTATATTTTGTATTTAGGGAAGAGTTTTGTCTCGTTGTTTTTTCTCCTTTTCTCCATTTGTGAGAGATTCATTTATACATGGTTAGTTAACATAGCCTAGTAGCTAGGACCTATTATTTCATCATGAGATCTTTGCATGTTTTCTCATTCTCCCTAAGTTGCACTTAAGGGGGGTGTTGGTGGGATCAAGGATATTACTTAACTAGTTTACCTCCTAGGTCTTAATCACACTAATAAAGTCTACTTAAGATATACATAGGATACTTATCACTTTATGTTTCATATCATAAAATTAAGACCGTAGACATCAAAAATATTCACTTAATTATTCCCCTAATAATCAATATTAAATTATCATAACATCATCCATTAATCATTAATTTCATCATCATTACCAATCTTCATTCATTGAATTAACATTTAACATATATTATCATTTAATAATTCCCATTTTCAAATCACAAGTTTCATTATTTAATTATATATGATCTAATTATCTGTTTTCAAACCATAATTTCCATTTTCAAATCATCAACTCCTCTTTTCTCTTCAATCATCTCAACCATCACTGATTAGTTAACTTAATCTCCATTGATTCATGAAGAATCAAAGCATATTCATGCCACTAATACGCAATCTTAAACAATATCATTCAAATGAAAGCTAAGCTAAACATTTATTGAAACTAAAATTATGAACTGTGAAAGCATTTAAATGTCTACTCTAATCCATTTGAAACTTATCCCATTTTGGAACTGGTGTCGTGTTAATGTGGAACAACAACCCTTTCCCAATCCCGTGATCAGTGAGCTTGTTCCAATTGATTCTATTGAAGGGAATTGATGAAATTGTTGTGATATGTGAGTGAAAACATGATTTTAATCTAAAATGAGCATGATGTAAAAACTAATATACCATGATTTTATGCCAAATGATTTAGATATGCAATTACTAAGCTAATCTAATGAGATTTAAACCAAAAAGATTCAAACCCTATTTATCTAATTAGCTAAATGGATGCATGGAAGCCATTAATGGAAGCTAAGCTATTATGCAACTAATTTAAACTAAAATATGCTAAATGTGAGTAAAATATGAGTGTGAGTGTGAGTGATTTCAACAACATAAGTTTGCTTTGAAAGATGGATGATGGATCCATTTGTCTCCAAATAGTGACCTATTTATAGGAAAACAAACGGAAAGTTCTAAGGGCGATGCAAAGTTAATTCAATTATATTCAAGCAATGGAGGAAAATAAGAGGTGATGGATCATGATTCTCATTAACTTAATGAGAATGCAAGATGAGATTTAATCAAGGGTTCTATATTCCTTCCTAAACAAACACACTTTTTCAACGCAGCTAAGAGGTCGTTGAATCTGCTCTAAGAGCCAAGTGAGAAATTATCTCCTTTTCAGTCGATTACCTGAGAGAGGAAAATATTCTCGAACATTCTCGCAGGCGCGGATTGAAGAATCAAAACCAAATTAATTTGAAAAGTTATGAATATTCCCTTAGAAATATTCCTTTGCAAGGGAGGAATTTGATTAATAGACAATTGCTGACCAAAGTCAAGCGTTTTAACTTCAGCTTAAAATTAGGGATCAAAAAAGAATGATGGTTCTACAAATTTCCGAAATTATTTTAGAATAACGTGAAAGTTGTGAAATTAACATTTAATTAAACAACTTAGGGAAGTCATTTAATTCAAAATAAGAAATGACCTTAGGGAGAAATTTCAAATTCACAAAGCACTCATCCACCTGAATGATGAAATGTTAGCGTAAAAGGGGGGAATTAACTTGATTAAATGAATTAGGTTAATAGATGCAAATGACACAATTAATTAAATAGCTAGGCTAATTCAATTAATTAAGCTAAAAGAGGATGAATTTGAGAGGAAATGATGTTAGTATACCTGATTCGAGTGCATGATATCATTCAGGACATTTTTCAATGTCTACACCTAGGTAGAATCCAATCACAAGATGGATTCCTATGACCATGCACCTAAAATAACTTAACACCAATTGGAAAGCCTTGTATCAATGTAAAGGGTTATGCCTCATTGTTTATTAAAGACATAGACCTAACCAACTCTCCAATAAAAGAGTTAGATTTCTCTTAAGACATGAACCCTGAAAAAAAAAACCAAAAACAACTTAAGAAACACAAAATCTAATCTAACTATATGTACAAGAAAATGAGTGACTAGTAGCTCAAGACTAAAAGTAATGCTTAAGATATACTCATTGATAGGAAGAGGAACATCATATCCAGTGAGAGTCTTTAAATGATAAGTATGGTCCTCAAGTATCTTTGAAATTGAAAACAAACCAAGCCATAATTTATTAAAATTTCCATGTCCCCCCTTATTATTGTGAGCTTTTTCTCAATAAAGGAAAATATCAAAGATATGAAATGAATTAACTTGAATACGTCTATCAAACCATCACTTAACCACCCCTTGGCATTTAGAAAAAAATCAATAGCAACATATCGCTTCTCTTCTAGATGGAGGAGTTGAGTTAAGAATGTTGAGAACACACCAAAATACTAAGAGAGGGGTGAATCAATATTCAACCAAATCTCAAACCCTTTGAAGAAAATTGAAACTTAATCTTTACAACAAAAACATAAACATGAAAGATCAGCACAATGCACAACACCACATAACAACAGATGTAAGTGGAAAACCCCAAAGGGGAAAAACCATGGTGAGAAAAGCTGCTAGGAGCTATTGTCCTAATCCAACCTCAAAAATGAATCACAATTATAAATTTGTTTTAGGGCTAAAACCCAAGGAAGCTACTACTCCTTGTAAAGGTTTTAGGGTCACTCCCAAGGAAGCTACAACTCTTTGCAAACTTTTTTTTAGGGCTACAACCCAAGGAAGCAACTACTCCTTGAACTAAGAACAAACTAAAAAAAATATTACAAAATGATAGCCATTCCATTGTCTGAATTTGACAATGAAGCTCAATCCTTTTGATGATTGTAATATGCTTTTTTCCTTCTCTTCAAAATTTATTCTTTGTAGCTTATTGGCTTACTGCTTTCAACCTTCAAGAAAGTTTTCCTTTGGCTCACTACCTCCAACAATCAAATAAGCACACTCTTTACTTGCCTTTTGTCACAAAGATATGATCGAATTAAATTTGGATAGGAAGATCTATCACATTTTCTCTTTCTCTTTCAATCTCACATCATAATGCATTACACATTCTCAAACTTCTCTAATTGATACCCAACCTAGATCAACTAGGTTTACAATATATACATGATATTACATTGATTATGTTACATGCCAACCAAAAAAAAAGAATGCTACAATTACAAGTCAACCAAAGATCAAACAACATGAAATATGTAGAGGGAAAGCCTTAAAATGAACTACACACAACGCTTGGAAGGGGAACACGCCTTGCAGATTCCAACACATGCTTAACTCAGTCCAAAATACTTTTCACTCGGCCTTTAATGAACATCTTCATGCTTCACATATTTGAAATAGGTTGGCCTTAAGCAAGAACACATGAAACTTGTAGCATGTCAGCCATTACAACATTGGTGGTACACATGAAAGATTAAAAATTAATTGTGCTTCTCCTAAATGAGTCGGCATGACCCATACAACACCTTCAAACACTTCTTGAACTCTTCTCAAACTTCAACTCATGCCACACACCTTCAACATACCTCAACTGACCAGGAAAAAACATAACCCAACAACACCTTCATTCTAGACCACAACTTGTTCAAGAGAAACTAGAAAACACCTTGTGGAGAAACAAAAAAAATCTCATGATACTCAAGAACACTCTCATACAACACTTTTACAGCTTCATACAACAAGTTGGCGCAAGCCAACAAACACTGAAACCAACCATTGGACAATATAGTCCTGCACTTTGTCACATACAACTTTCTCTGCAGAAGGACATATGTTATGAAACTTTGGATATAACACCTTCACAACACACTAAAATTATAATTTGAACTACATGACCATATCTGCAAACATGGAGGAATGCATAGCCAAACTTTGCATCTCTATGAGCATCCTCACAAAAACAACACCTTTCTGGTAATCCAAACACATAAAATTTGGATCTCACATGCTCTAACAATATATGAATCTATCTTCCAAACCACTAGAGCACAACATTACTGGAAAAAAATGTGGAGCATCTCTTAGAGACTCTAGCAACCAAACAACCAGATTGCAACACTGATAACCAAATTCAATATACTTCTGATATCAATGACAACTAAAATCACACTTTTGAAATTAATAAAAAATAGAATGCAATCTCCTCCTTTGGTATTGATGGTAAAAAAAATCTAACATACACACTTCTCCCCCTTTGACATCAAGGAAAAAGGGAAACTTTCTCTCCCCCTTAGGGAATATGCTCTCCCCCTAAGGTACACATTATAGATCCTCTTCAACCTTCTCCCCCTTTTATGTAAATTCTCTCCTTCTTGAAACAACTTACAGGATCCCTTGTCAACAACAACCACTACCAGCTCCCCCTTAGAGTTAGCCACCATTAGTCCAAGAATAAAGACATTGTATGAATTACTCCACCTAGAAAAATGCACCAACTAAACATCTAGAAAGGAGGGGAAATTGCCCCTAACTTCTTTCAGAGATACTCAAATGTATCGTTTGCAAGTGCCTTTGTGAAAATATTTGTAATTTGATCCTTATTTGAAACATATTCCAACTTGGCTTCTTTATCTGCAACCTTATCTCTAAGAAATTTATACCATATTGATATATGCTTGGTTCTAGAATGCATCACTAGATTCTTAGAAATATTGATAACACTTGTATTATCACACATAATAGGAATAGTCTCATCTTATTGTATCTTGATATCCTTCAGTGTTTGCTTCATCCATAAAACTTGTGTACAGTAAGATGCTACAACAATAAACTCTACCTCTTTAGTGGACAAGGATATTGAATTGGAAATGATCTTGATTGGTTGCCCTAACTAAACTAAATGAACTGATGCAATAAATGTAATTATGCGATAAGTGATAAACATAAATAGCCAAGTTTCGACAAATCTGGAAGGTGCAGATTGATGTGTACCTTCCCAAAGAAATTGGTCCTACCATGCCTACAAAGAATGGGTCACCCAATGGTCTTTGAGTCCTTGTAAGGGTGTTCTCAACTTTCAGGGTCCTCTAGTGTCGGATTTGAGCTTCTATTTTTTTCCTGTCCCACAGTTGAAGTTTCGTAAATAAATTCTATAGGAGAGTTTTCATGTCTTGACAAGGTTGATGACAATAAATGAAACAATGCAAAATGGATCTTCAATATCTCTTCAATCCTGCAACCTATACATTTACAAAGAGGGAAAATGTTGTGCCATATATGGGCTTGCTTCAGTCAAACCCCGTGTAAGTGTTCCCACTTCCACAATGGCAATGTCAATGATACAACCTTGAATGGAAAGGAAGGAAATGGTGAATGAACACAAAGCTGCAACTCACCACCCTTCAATGGCTTCCTTGAAGGACTGGAGACATACACACCTCTTCAAGGATATTGGATCTTGCTTGCTTGATTTGCTTGAATTCTTGAATGCTTGGAGACCTACAACAATGTAAGACTTCACATAAAATGAAAATGAACACACATAAAATTTAACATGATGTTGGATCTTGAATTACAATAATAAAGCTTTGATATGCTGCTCTTGACTTGTTATTAACAATAGTGTATGCTCTTGAAAGCTAGAAGGTGTGTGTTAATGTTTCTTCCATTTCAAGTGATCAAAATACCAAGTATTTTTAGGTGTTTATCCAATTTCCCAGAAATTATATTCCCAAAGCCAACACTTCATATTTGAATTTTGGATATTAAAATATCGCCAATAACATATTTGAATTTGGGTCCTTGCTAAGAAGGGGGACCCAGTCACCCTTAGGCGATTGGGTCTTGGCCCAAATTTCTAGGACACTCAAAGTTGGGAACAATTCAATGATTAGATGCTTTTGTTTAATGTTTGTCCACCTTCAGAAAATGGTAAAAATAGGCTTTGCAATGTATAATTTAGAAAATTAGAAGCTTAATTAAGTCCAATAAATTAGGGGGACCCAATATAATGTGAAATTGTAAATCTATACAATTTTCTACACTACATTTAGCCCTCGCTTTAGTGAGAGTATGAACTTATAATTAGACTCGCACTAAAGTAGAGAAATAGGTCAAGAGATGTTCGATTGCACAAATAATGAAGTGATAGGATGACTACGGATAACAGAGGGTGATCAAGCCCTCATGATCTAAGATCCCATAGAAACTTAAACATAGGCACAAAGGAACACACATGTTTTAATACAACAATATAACAATACCGCCAATAACGTATTTGAATTTGGGTCCTAGCTAAGAAGGGGGACCCAGTCGCCCTTGGGCGATTGGGTCCTAGCCTAAATTTCTAGGACACTCAAAGTCGAAAACAATTTAATGATTAGATGCATTTGTTTAATGTTTTTACACCTTTGGAAAATGGTAAAAATAGGCTTTGGAATGTATAATTTAGAAAATTAGAAGCTTAATTTAGTCTAATAAATTAGGGGGACCATATATAATGTGAAATTGTAAAGGTATACAATTTTCTACTCCAAATTTAGCCCCCACTTTAGTGAGAGTATGAACTTACAATTAGACTCACACTAAAGTAGAGAAATAGGTCAAGAGAGGTTCCATTGCACAAATATTGAAGTTATAGGATGACTATGGATCAAGGAAGTTGATCAAGCCCCCATGATCTAAGATCCCATGGAAAATTCAACATAGGCACAAAGGAACACACATGTATGATATACAACAATACAACATACACTAACATGCAATGTCAACATGGAATGCTAAGAAAAATGGGATGGACTAGCAAGTTGTATTATGCTATGTGTCCATAGAAAATGCATTCATGAGTCACACCATAGAAAAGTTTGATATTTGCTAGGTGAATCATAAAT
>VDFB02031821.1:0-12075 GCA_007258455.2 Sequoia sempervirens | reverse complement strand
GAGAAGATGTGTGTAATAATTCATAGCTAAAAACGTTCTTGATTCACAATACTAGAAACTTACAAAAACCAGTACAACTGATTCCTTATCTTGACAAAGCCCAGCTTAGAGATATCAGATAAGATTATAAAAAAATCAAAAAGGAAACAAGTAAGGCTCACGAAGGCAAAAAGTTGTTTCGTAGTCTTTTCAACTACAAATCTATGAGAACAATAGAGTTTGTCACATTAGAAGCACAAAGTCTTCTTATATGTAGCAATTCCTTCGAACAGTATGAGAGATTAAAAGCTCAAATTCTTGTAGATCCTTCGACCAAAAGCATTAAAACATAAAAACAAATTCAAGTTAGAAATGTGACACAAACTCCACAAGAATCACTCGAAGTTCTTCAGATTTCATAAACTAATCACCACCAATCTCAATCAAATTCAAGAGACAATTGATCCAATGCAAAGTTTGGTATGAAAATCCATCCTTTATTGATTAGATTTAGATTCACAAAACATGAACACAAAGTTTCACAATTTGTTGCAAATTGAGCAGCACTTCATTGCAAAAACTCAAAGTAAGCTAATACAATAGAAATCCCTCATATATATAGAGGAGAGGGATGACAAAATCGAGGAAATCAAAGGAGAAAAATTAGGAAAGTTAGGTGAGCTAATTAAGGAAAATCTCACCTAACTTTGACCAAATTCAAAGTGTAATTTTTTTTCAAGAAATTACATCTTATATTTTTCGTGCAATTACATTTCAAAAAATGACATTTAAGATGTCAAAAACTATTTACAAGATGCATAGAGGAAAGCATCAAAAAGTTGAATAGTGGGAAATCAGGAATCTTCATGGTTCCTTGCTTGGGTGCAGAAGTCTTCATACTTCATCCTGGTTTCCTATATGAACTTCTCATCTAGACCAACAATGTAATCCACAATGGTGTGAATCCTCATGATCAATCTCATGGAAAATGATTGAACCCTCTTGCACCTATCAAGATGCGTTTTGAGGTTATCCAGTGTGAGTCTTGTATCACAAATGACATCCAAAGAGGCTTCTGAAAAGTCTCTACTATCAATCAACTTCATGATGGCTTCTTTGAAGATTTGGGATAGTTCTGTCGCTGGCAGGAAGATATGATTTCCCTCAAGAAGCTACCCTAGCAACTCTTTGATTCCTCTTTCAAGAATCACATGATTCCCTTCAACATCTTCTTGTACTTGGTGGAGATATTTTGTAAGAGACTCAAACACATGAATATGGTGCTTCAAAGATTATCTTACTTCTATGTATTTTCCTTTGTCAGGAATCACCTCAGCTTTCACCAATTTACTAGGCTTTTCCTATTTCATTTGCGACCACCACAATAGGAATTTTTCCTTTTCTTTGCACTCTAGGGAAAGTGCACTCTCCTTCTTATCAACCTTTTTTTTGAGCTTGGCTATCAAAGTAGCTTTCTCATCCACAACAATTATAATTTGAGAACCATGTTCTACAATCTTTTTGATGAAATCATACAACACCATGCCTTTGGAAGAAAACTTCTCAGCTTTCTTGACAGCTAGGTCATCAACATTTACCATTGCTAACAGTTGTGCATTACTTGTACATCCTACAAGTCTCCTCACAATAGTGGCATAATGCCCTGCCCTCTGTTTGTACATATTACGAGCTTGCTCCATTTTATCCAGTCTTCTAGCCAAGATATCCAAAGTCACCTGCACATCTACTTTTGCACTTTCATTTGTAACTTTTCCAAGTTGGATCCTTGTTGCTATGTAATCCTCCATGTTGACATCTCCTTCTCCGTGAGGTGGTATGCCAATTTCTGCATACTTATGACTAGTTTTGTCAACATTCAACTTTGAATACACCTTTTCTTTTTTCTTCCCTTTAGCTTTTGGAGGGACTATCTCTTCTAGAGAAATCATTTGTTTCTTTCGCTTTGACACTTGAGATATCAACCGAGGGGGAAGAGAAGAGGTACAAGCTTCTGGGTTAACCATCAACTCTCTTGTCACTATCTCTTTAGAAGTAGAAACTAGTATTGTGACAATGGGCTCAGTGTCTATCATAACTACTCCTGTAATTTGCACATTGAGCTAATCATGCATTGATTCATTCATGAACCGATTAAAATCAGTGTCTAAAGTGATATCATATGATGACGATGATAGGCTAGTAATAGATGATGGAGGGATGGATAAAATGTCAATTGTGTGTATACTTGTCACTGATGGAGTATCAATTATGTTTTACGTTGCAGGGGTAGGTGAAACATCCATTGTGGGTATCACTGTGGTAGGAATAGGTGATGTAGGAATAAGTGGTGGAGGAGTGTTTAGATTCGGAGGTGTATGAGGAACATTTGAAATTACAAATGATGATGTTCTGGGAAGTTCTTCAACTAAATTCTCAAATGGAGACATAGTTCTCTCTTCATCATGCTTGGGTTCCTGTTGATCATCCTCTTGTCCTTCTGACTTTGGTTCACCTTCAGACTCTTGTTCATCTTCAAAATCTTCTCCTTCATCAAAGTCTGCTTCTACTGAAACTTCTTCATCAATGGATTGATCACTAGAATCTCCTACTTCACCAAAATCTATCTCTTCAGAAATAGCCCCTTTTCCTTTGGAGTGAGATGGTTTACATTTCGTAGTTTCTCCTTCCAGGATGGCTAGTGTGTCCTTCTTACTGATAGTGAACTTGATCCTCAAGCCTCTTCGCGAAGAAGTGGGAAGAGTCACATATTTTTCTTTCATACAGAGTTCTTGTTGTTAGTTGGCTTTTGCTTCGGATTCATCTCCCTCGGAATCTGTTCTGAAAGTCTTCATCTCAAAGACATGTTTGTGTAATCACTCTGCAGTGTTAGACAAGATTGGCGCCAATCTTTCCCTGATGCTAGCACTTTCTTTTTTGGACCATTGAATTGCAGGAAATGGCCTCTTGGCTATTTCTTGTTCATCATAGACAACATTCATGATATTTCCAGGATCTGTGAAATCCTCTGGTAGGTTAACAACACAAAGATATTTGATCTATTGTATGGTTAACCTACAATAATACATCTTATGAATGGCCTCTTCATCTCTACAATCAATCCAGTTGTCCTCAAAATGGTACCTATGATGATGACCCTTTTGCAATTTCCTCTTGACATCTCGTTAATCAAAATAAACCTGTATCTATAGGTCCTCATTTTCATGACCTGCATCTTTGCATAGACTGATTTGGCTTTTTTTATAGTCGTGATAGTATACCTATCAATTGTTAGTGGGAATTTGAATCCATGCTTGTGAATATTCCTTTGTTCTTTGTGCACTGAAATCAGCTGCCTGCACATCTCCATGAGAACCCACTTGTCTGAGGGGTATCGTGGCAACATGTAAGGGAAACTAGTGTAGCACCCTACTCTTAAATAAGTAAAAGTTGGGAATTGTAGAAATATGCATCCAACTTTACTTACCACCTTATAGGCCTCATCAAATGTGCTCTTCCTTTCAAGATTCAAATCAAAGTTGAAAAGAAGAGGCACAAAGAAAGTATTAGTAACCCTCCTCAAATGATGAAAGCTTTATTTCAACTCTAGTTGATAGAAAAATTTGTACACATGTAAGGTGTGCCTATTTCCTCTTGTAGACAGACCTAGAAATTTCCTCATCATGGCTACAACATACACCAAATAAGAATTCATATAGAATTTTAATGTGGATGACACATTGATCAGCCATTCTTGTATTTCATTGCTGATTTGTTTTCCCCAATCAATGTGAACTTTTTGTCTCCTTATGATTTTGATGTATTCATACATCCAGTCATGAATATAGGATGATTCATGTAGTCCCTTCACTCTGCTCAAAAATGTGATCATATCTCTGACATCCTCTTTGAATTCACTTCATAGGAGTCCCTTCGCCCATCTGGAAATAGTTTGTCTAGGATTTTTCAACCATTGGCTATTTATCAGGTTTTTTTCCTTATTGGGATCAGTGTCATAGACTTCCTATGCTTTTTGTATAGTGATATCAATGTACTTCTCCATCTGTGGAACTCTAAACACAATATCAAAGAAGTCAGGGTCGAGTCTCAATATCTCTTGCCCAGAAGAATCAATCACACTTCTACTTTCCCTGGTATAGTGGGATGCAACTTGAAGGAAAAATTATGTATTATGTGCAGCAGTAGGGAACATGGACACCAAATGCAAATTACTGTGTATGATTGCTCTCATAAAATCATCAAGAGGCTTCTTCTTAGTTCTCTCTACAAAATCAACTAGGTCTTGATGACCAACATTTGTGTCTTTGATCTCGTCCACCTTTGAGACCACCACCATTGGTAGATAAACACCTTGATATTTATATTTCATTTTTTTCTTAGCCTTTGATGACGATGGAGGTTTTTTGGCAGTCATTTGAGAGCAATTGAATTTACAAGCAACAACTTCGAGGACCTTTTGATGAGATTTGAAAAGAGACTGCAAGATGTGGAATCAATAGATGTTAGTCAAAAAACAACATTGGGATGCATGAAGTAAGCAACGATGTTGAACAAGCATGAACGAGTGACAAGTCATGCAAAATGATGCACAGAGTGGAAGGAACAAGAAATGATGCGAAACTAGAAATTTTTGAAGTGTTTGGAAGAAAAAAAGTGAAAAGTGTAAGGGCATTGAAAATCAGTGCTCTTGCACTTGAGAAAAATGAACTTGGTCTAGAGGTGTTGAAAAACAGTGCTTTTGCACCTTCCCAATGTTAGAAACTTTTTGATGGTCCAGTTTTGGTGCAAAAGCGAGGAATTTTAGCACCACTACACTTGAGCTCTAATGGAGTTTCAAATAAGTGTAAAAGTGAAAAAATTCACCGCCATCACTCTTTGAGCACAAAAAGATGATATGTAAAGATATTTGAAAACAACACTTGGCCATCTAAAGTGTTGATTTCCATTATACTAACACTTTGCATAACGCGTTTTGGAGAGAATACTTACATTTACTACACCATTACACTTTGGTGTAAATAGTGATAAGCTGAAACAAATGAAAACCCAACCAGTGTTTAAAGAGAAAGGAAGTGGGAAGATAAAAGAAACCAATAGACGAAGGCATGGTTAATAAAAATGAGAAGAAACCACAATGAAATGAGAAAATGTGTGAGGTCTAGCAAAACGCATGAAGACAAGGGAAAAACACGAGAAGGGCAAGAAGAAAACACATAAGTTTGAGACATTACGCATAAAGAAATGGAGAACAAAACCAAACGCGCTTACAGATCACTAAGACGTGCCCAAAACAATGCATAAAAATGAAGGAAAAAGAAGAGAGGTAAGAAAAACTTACCAAGAGAAAACGTGAAAACCTTGCTGGGAGGAAACTCAGATTTCTTGAAAACGCATTTTGCAGCTTGAGGAGAGTTCGCCCAACAAGAAGGAATGGAGGAGAGGACCACAAATGATGGAAAGAGAAACATAAAATCACCTTTAAGTGTTCATAAAAAACCTAAGTCAACTTCAATAAAAAGTGGCACGAATTAAGGCAAACTAAGTGAAACATGTAAAGGAGGAAAAAAACCACACCCAAGCCAAAATTGGCTAAGTCTAGGAAATAAGTGCAAAGGCGCTAAATTTCAGCACCATTTCACTTTATGAAAATTACTTAAGTGCAAAGGCGTTGAATTTTAGCACTTTTGTACTTTCAACACTTAGTCATTTTTTCAAAGTGAGTTGGAGTGTTGTTTTTTGACACAACTGCACTTTTCCCAATTTCACTAAGTATTAATAGTGAGACTTCACGAAGGTACTCGTTTCGAAGGTCTTCACGAGGTGAACATAGGGGGATGCTCAAATTGATTGTTTGAGGCTATGGAACACATTTTGAGGTGGCTTGAAAATCACCTCATTTTGCATGCTTGAACTTCACAAACCTAGGAAATGGATAAGTTTCGTAGGGGGGTTATCTGTTGAACGGGCGCTACTAGATTCCATGATAGCAGCTGGCTCTTGTTGGGGATCTTCCTTCAACCATTCATTGAAACTAATGAAGGGAGAATAATTCCAGAATTCAAGTTCCTTTTTCCATCCATTGGGCTTGGAGTCAGGCGACGACGACGACGTAACATAAAAAAAAAAGACTCAAAGGACTTGAAAACAAAAGTATTTACATACCAAACGCCAATTACTTTACTGTGTAAAGTGTTTGATATGTTTCCCACTGTGAGGAAGGGAAAATGGAATTCTATCTATGTATGCTAATAGGAAACTATTCTCATCATGCAATTGATGAATTTCGAAAGGTCTCGTCCATAGTGAGTCAAATTTTTCGTGCATACCTTTTGGCTCTCTTCATTTTTTCCAAAGGAGAACAAGGTCACCAATTTGAAATTCTCAAGACTTGGCCTTTTTATCAAAAATCTTATTTACTTGGTCCTAGTGTCACGCGATGCGGTTAGCCACTTGAACTTGGTTCTCTTAAAATTTAGAGAGATACATAATATGCTTATCAACAAAGTTGTCAAACATCTCATCCTTGATGGCCTTAGCCAATTTGAGGGTTGGAAGTTCCAAGGTTGTAGGAATCTCATCATTCAACCCCTACAAGAGTTGAAAAGGGGACATGTTGATTGCCTGATTTAGAGTTATCCTATCTTCCCACAAAGCATCAAACAAGGCCTTGTGCCACAAACATTGATTCTCATCTACCAGCTTACTAATGATAGTCGCCATATTTTTGTTACTAGATTCAGCCTGACCATTACTTGTGGGTAATAGTCAGAAGAATGTGACAAAGTTATGTCATGTTCAAAATAGAACTCAGTGGTCTCGTTGGATGAGAAGGCGGAAGGATTGTTAGCAACGATCTTGTTCGACACACCGAACCTGGAAATAATGTTTTCTTTCAAGAAATTGCATACCACCTCTAAAGTAGCACACTTGGTAGGAATTGCTTCCACCCACTTGGTGAAATAGTCAGTAGCAGTCAAGACGTAGATGTTCCCTACACTTGATGATGGATTAATTGCACCAATTAATTCAATTCCCCACTACTGGAAACGTTCTTCAATCACGACGAGTTTCAATGGCAAGGATTCCAACTTGGGTTGTCCAACAAACTGTTGACACAATTCACACTTACGTACCCAAGAGTACATGTCCTAAAAAAGTGTGGGCTAGTAGTACTTCACTCTCAGGATCTTGTGAGAAGTTACTGGCACTGATAAATGTCCTCCACATGCCAAGTCATGATATGACTTCAACAGTTTTTATTGTTGCTCCTTATCAACACATCAAAGAAAAGTGCCATCCATTGCACGCTTGTACAAACCATTGTCCCATAGGACAAAGTTTGTTGATTTCAGCTTGATAGTTCTTTTTTCTTTTGGGGTCAAGTGATCAGGACATTCCCCATATGTGAGGAAATGGGTGATGTTGTAATACCATTCATCAGTGGTGCTA
This sequence comes from Sequoia sempervirens, assembly GCA_007258455.2. NCBI lineage: Eukaryota > Viridiplantae > Streptophyta > Pinopsida > Cupressales > Cupressaceae > Sequoia > Sequoia sempervirens. The sequence continues at coordinate 4,629 of VDFB02031821.1, read as the reverse complement.
ACAAATAGTACCATTGGAAGTTTACTTGGATCCACCTCTTCATCATTTGAAACTTCTTCATCCTCTGGAATTTCTTCAGATTGGGTTATTTTCAACAATAAGTTGACAAAGCCCACGTCCACACATCAACTTAGTGGATTTTATTTCCAAATAATATTCCTAAATTTTAGCAATTTTATTGTCTCTTTTTGTTCCAAATTCCTATTGTGTCAAGATAGACTTAACAGTTGAATCTAGGACTAGAACTTTGACATGGCTATTTAGAATATAGAACCAAAAATGCTTAACAACTTTGACTACTACAAAATCATGTTTTTCCATTTGAGAATATCTTAGTTATAATTCTTCAAGGGACAACTCATGAACACAATGGGAGATTAAAAACCCTCATTGTTTTCTTGCACCAAGATTGTTGAGAGTGTATGCTCGGAAGCATAACTGTACATGATAAAATCTTTGGTGTAGTTGGGATAGACCAACAAGGGCGCATGAGAAATAGCCTCCTTGATATCATCAAAAGTTGCTTTCCCTTCTGTCTTCCAATGAAATGTAGTTTTACCCTTCATCATATTTACAATATGGCGAGTCTTTTCAGCAAAATCTGGGAGAAACCTCCTTAAGAAGTTTACCTTGCCAAAGAAGGAATGGACAACCTTCTTGCTTGATGACAAGGAAAGAGATTTAATTCCATTAACTCTTTCCAAGTCAATTCTGATTCCCTCGGTGGATACAACATGGCCAAGGAGCTTACCTTATGTGACCCCAAAAGTTGACTTTTTGGGATTTAGGGAAATACCATGCTTACGACACTTCTCAACAATTTTCCTTAAATGGTAGAAGTGTTCATGGCGTTGCTTAGAGAAAACCGTGAGATCGTCAAGATACACCATGATAAACTTACCCATCACATCGCAGAAAGCTAGATCCATAGCATGTTGGAACGTATCACTAGCGTTGATCAAACCGAAAGGCATCCTATGATATGCAAAGGTATCCCATGGTGTCGTGAAAGAGGTTTTGTCTTGATCACTTGAATTAACTTCAATTTGATTATAACCGGAAAATTTGTCCAACATGGAGAGCATGGAGAGCATCTTTGGAATATTATTCACGTATTTAGCATTTTTTGAACTTCCACCAGGATTGTTCCAGAAATCTTGGGATTGTATTGCCTTTGCTTTTGTTTGTAAGGAAAATTTCCAACCTTGAGAGGAATATCATGTTGCACTTCTTTGGGCTGAAATGATTTCAGATCTTCGTACGAATATGCTAAGACATCCATATATTCTTGTAGTAACTGAGAAAATTGTCTTCTTTCTTCAGTTGTGCAACACTTGGCAATGTTCACCATCTTAGGATTAGCTTTAGTTCCCAAATTGATCTGTTCCACTTCATTAGATGAGTCAAAATCTGAGAATTTCTTTTTAACGTGGCAATCATGCTTGCCAAAAAGCTTCTCTAAGGATACTAATCCTTTGGGAATCTTATTCCCTGTGAGTTGCAAGTATTATTCACCCATAAAAGGGTCCATATTTGACATAGATTCTCGAGGTGGAGGATCACTACCTTCGAAGTACAACTCATCAAAGTTCTCTTCTTTCTCCAAAAAGGCAATGATTTGATGGTCATCATTGAAAATCTATGAGTTCTCTGAATTGTCAGGGACACTTGGGTGGAAAACCAGCTCAATGGTGTAGTTAGAACCCTAAAATTATTTATGTGGTACCAAGAGCATGGCTAATATTGCTAAAGAATCAGCTTTGGTATTATATTCTATGGGTACAACAAATATATCGAAAGCTTGAAATTCCTCGATGGCATCCCAAACCAAATTATGATAATGCCTGAGTCTGTCATTTTTGGTTTGGTAAAAATTCCTTACTTGACATACTATCAGCTTGGCATCACCTTGTGCATGGAGATTTTTTATACCCTTCTTTAGCTCAACTTGCATTCCTAATAACAAGGCTTCATATTCAGTAGTGTTATTAGTGTTATCAAATTGTAACTTGAAAGAGAAAGGAAAAAAACTTTCCTGTAGAGGAAATAAAAACCATTCCTACTCCAAAACTAGTTGAAGAGCGGTTGCCATCAAATTCGAGCAACCAAATTCCATTGGGATCACCAAGGCTAACAGTGTCGAAGTCTAAAGATTCATCATCTGAAGAGAATTTGTAATCAGAGATGGAAAAATCACCTAATGATGATTCATTTGAAGTTGAGGAAATATCATCATTTTTTGACTCATTTTGAGTCGAGGACTCACCCACCTTATTTGTTTGCAGATAGTAAGTTCGCACACCTGAGGATTCAAACAGGATCTGAGCTTTGGGGTCATTTGATTGGGTTACTGAAAACTTTGACTCCTTTTTTAGGAATCAATTTTTTCATCACACCTTTTATAGGTATTCTAGCTTCAGACATATCCATGCTTAGTTCTCCTCCAACATCTTTACAGAAATTGCATCTGAGGAGAATTTTGTAAGATGCTGGTACATCGACCACAAGCAGTGTCATTTTTATTTTCTTCTTTGGGTATGTAGCGAAGGTATACTACGCATCTTGAATCTGGCCGATCAAAGGTACTTGTTTGTTCTCCATGGAGAAACAACGGCTGAAAGTTTTGGTCAGATCTAGGCCCAAAGCAGTGGCTACCTTGGCAGGCATTACATTATTAGATGAACCAAAATCTATAACACAATTACTTAGCTTGAAACTGTTTACAAATAGGGAGATTAAAAATGGATCAATGAGTCTGGAGGCAGTTGGAGGAGTGGACATAGGGTTACTTTGTGGCATTTTGGGCTTAGGAGTATTAAGAACATCAAGAGTTGTATCCTGACTTGGGGTAATTCTTTTTTCATTAACAAAATTGACAAGTCTATCAAATTGGTCAAGGTTGGCTTTGAGGTACTCATCCTCAGGCATTTGGACCTTGGTTTTCTTGGCATGGTTGATAATGTCAAAATCCTGGAAAGAATTTTGTAGGTTGGAAGTTGCAACTTCACTGATTGGTTTAATCAAAGGTACACTGTTCTTTGGAATGGGAGGATTAGATTTAGGGACAGCGGGAGTTGATGAAGAGGGACGAGGTGCACTTACTTTTGGATTTGTTGCTTTCTTGGGTTGCCAAGGGAGAGGAGATCCTCTTTTGGTGATTGTGACCAATAGCTTCTCCTTTTCAAGTGGAGCAGCAGCTTGAGCTTTATCAAGCTAGTTTTGTTGATGCCATGTAAAAACAACATAAGTTTCGATCACCAATTCATCTTCTTCCTCTTCTTCTACCATTTGTAAGTAGCTAATCTTGGAGTCGCCAACCGATTCAATTTCTTCTTCTTGGAAGAGGTTGGCATTTTCTTCTTCAGGGTAGTCTTGTTGTGCATAATTGTCTTATTCAGCCTTGTAATATCCCACAGCATTATTAGTGGGTGGGGCTTCCAGAGCAAGCCTTCCTGGGGGTGGTAGGAGATTAGTTTGGTTTTTGTTACCAACATAATTAGGAAAATTCCTCCTTGGGACATCCTTGTAGTTGCTATTGTTGTTATTATTGGAAACTTTCTTTTTTAGAGACAAGAATTCATTAGCCAGCCTCTAGACCATGGGATCCATAAAATTGGAGCTAGCACTGGGAGCATTAACATTAGATGCTAAATATCCTAAGGCTTGCATCCTTTTGTTGGTGTTAGTTCTCATCCTTATTTCTCTAGCAAGGATCATGTTGTCTTCTAGGCTGGCAGCTAGTTGTTGAGTTGCTTTGACGTTGGCAATATTTTCCCTACGTAAGTAGAAACTTACTTTGGGTAGTTATGAATTGATGAAGAAGCACTTCAGGTTATGATCTGTCATTCTTGCATCACTTGGGATCCATGTCACCAATTTGTTGAATTTTTCCATGAACTTGCGCATGGGCTCGTGAGCTTCTTTGCGCATGGTGGTGAGTTGCACTAGCAAAGCGTGTGAATCTTCAGAAAGTTTTAATCTTTCTTCAAACTTCATGCGAACAATGCCCCAGTTGGTGATAGAATCATTAGGAAGAGTAAAGAACCATTTGGTTGCAACCCCTTGAAGGGATTCAATGAACAATATTACAGAAACGTCCTCATGCTCGATGTCGAGAACTCCACAAATGATGTAGAATGTGGATATGTGTTCATTGGGATGATGTTTTCCATCACCTTAAAACTTTAGGAGATGCTTTCTTGAAATGCGTGGAAGTTTGTGCAAAGCTTCGGCCAAACAAAGGGGACCAAAAGCATTTCCCCATGGTCCTATAGGTGGTGCAACCATAGCTGGTTGCACAATAGGTACCTAAACAAAACGCCTGTGGCAAACAAACCAAACACTTGGGAGAGGATATTTTTGGCTACGTAGAGGGTAGCTTACAACACGTTGTAGTGGTGACCTTACTCATGGAAGAGTAAATGGAAAATTACATTGCAACAACTCTTCAAAAAGTGGATCTACTACTCCTTGAGCCCTCAATCCTCCTGTATATATTTAATCCACCAGAATGTAGATCTGAACAAGATGGAGATTAAGAATAACAATATACAAGAGAACAATAAGAAATGGGAAACTTATCTACTTCAATCAAAAGTGTGAGGCTTAGATTGTGTATGTCATTCCCCA
>VDFB02031819.1:0-124003 GCA_007258455.2 Sequoia sempervirens | reverse complement strand
AATGTTAAATTATATTGTTACTAGTCATAGATATGTATAGTTTCATGTGAACTTATAGGTAAAATATTATATCTTCAAAGGTTACAATTGGAAAATTATAGTTGGCCATTTGATTTCAGAGATATTACAAAGACGGAAGTTGTAAGCACACAAAGCTTCCCACGCCAACACCAATTTTGATGTGAATGGATTAGCACAAGGTTACATTTAAAGAAATTATTTGGGGGCTAGTCGAATAAAGTTTACAGTGCGGGACAACAAATTTTAGTTTTAAAAAAAGAAAGAAAAAGTGATGTACAACTCTTACCATGTATTTAACACGTTTGTGTCAAAGGAAACCATATACTTTCTTTGGGATAGGCTATTAAAAATCTATTATAATATTAAGACCACAAAATAAGCTCTTTTAGAGGTTGCTCTACCTCCTCTTCCTTGTTATTCTACATACAGTAAAGTGAGCAGATTGTTGGTGTGCTTTCAAATATGTATGGAAGGCCAGGAAATGAAAGTGAAGTGAGTTTTTTGGCATTTGGGAGAGTTGCTCTTTTTGAGATTGCTCTGCCTCCTCTTCCTTGCTTTCCATGTGGTCTTCTTCAAGAGTGAAGTGTTGGCAGGTTGTGGGTTTACTTTGAAATATGTGGAAGCTAAGGAATTTGGATCATTTTGCATTGGGAAGGGCTTCTCAGAACTTCAAAAAGATCAAACCCATGATTTGCAGAGGCCAAGACTTGGGTTATATTCTAACACACCTGACAACTCATTTGTGGTTCTCAATATATCTTCCCTTTCTAAATATTGTTGTAAACAAGTCTCATCTATAAAGATCTCGACCATAAATGGTTGAGATGTAATCTAATGTAATGTGAATCCTTTTTTGATGAATGTTGTTTGTTCTCTTGTAAATAAACTCATGGGATCTAATGTGATGTGCCCATCTTAACAAATTTGTCAGTTGATCTTTGTATTGTAGAGCATCGTGTAGGAGGGGTTTTACTTCTAATTGTGGCGTGGATCAAAATAATACAAAGAATACATTATAGAGGGTAAGTACCAACATCAAAAGGAAATTAAATTTGATAGAATAAATACCCTGGTCATACCTCCATTTTAAGGCCAAATAAAATTTACATTTCTCTTTGTAGTTCTTAGCCTTTCATGACACACAAACTCATTTTAAGAAAAAGAAATACAGATGAAAATGGTTTTTTTTAATAATTTTTTCACTATGGATTGGACAGGGTAGGATTCTAGCAATTTCCAAGTGCACTTCAGGGGCTCTATGATTGATCTATTGTCAACTGAACCTCCAACTCTAGATCAGATGGTGTATATATTGATTATCTAACACAGGTCCTTACATTGTCTTTGACTCATTTACCTTCCTTGTAAGATCATAATACATAAAATTATGAACTAATTAAGACTTAAATCAATGAAAATTTTTAAGTGCAGTTTCAAGAATTATAGAAGGTGGATTGTTAAGGTTAGTTATTGGATCAATGAAAGGGTTGGTGATGGGGTGATGGAGTCAATGAATGGATTGGTTATGGGGGTGATAGGGGTAATAAAGTCAATGAATGGATTGGTTATAGGGGTAATGAAGTCAGTGAAAGGATTAGTGACAAGCTCGATGAAAGGATTGGTTGTAGTAAGTTCTTTGAAGGAATGATGGGAGGGATGGATTTTAATGGTGGAAGAAGTTATCCTAGAGTGTTCATGGGAGTAACATAACATTTGTATTTTTTTTATCATGAGAAATATGTCCGATGTCTTGAAATCCTTGATTTGCATGAACATGAATGGGCTTTAATATTTTTTGCTCGTGAAGCTATAATCCTTTGCCTTAATAGTTCATGATTCTACACATTCAATTTGTGATGGGATACTTTTTAGTTTGAAAGCAAGATGAAAATCCATCATTAGTAGCTTGGAACAATTGGGTTTTTTAAAATTATTGTTAGTAAGGAAACCAAACATAAGAAAGGTGGTTGGGCCCAATAGATAGTATGTTCACTCTCATATGGGGTTGATGAGGATTTAAGAGCATGTTTGTGTTTAATTAGGATTAATGAAGCCAATGGAGGTGCTTTGACCTTGATTTTTTTTGTGGACAAGTTTGACCATGTGTGGGGAAAGGATCTTGATGTTCATTTCATGATCAATGTGGGCATGTTTCCCTTAATCTTGATGTATCCTTGATCAAGTGGCTCTTGAATTGAGCTCTTCAACTTAAAGTGTTGACAAGCAATATATTTATGGATTTTATGAGGTTTATGGATTTGGAATTTGTGGATAGCATGAAAGGGGTGGATGGACTCCATTTAGCCTTTTAAATGGGCTGATTTGTGAAAATGGTCATGCTGGGGGGTTTTTGCATGATATTGTCTTGCTCACGCTTGTGGGGGTGTAACATAACTCTCCATATTAATTTTTTTTATTCCTTGTTGGTAGCCCTTGGATAACATCCTTCATAGTTGTGTTGGGTTGATTGGATTGATTAGTTTGAATAGCTAGAATGGATTGGTTAGTTTGGTTAGATTTATTAGATTTTAGCTATGAAGATTTATTTGATGGAGGATTTATACAAGGAGATAGGGTTACCATTTATTCATTTGAGACAAGGAGTTGGCCAAGAACATCTTGGTTTTGGCCTTGGTTTAAGCATGAAGGCATATTTTGTTATTGTTGAAAATTGAGGTGTTAATGTAGCTTAATACTTTGTAAAACTATTATACTTGCTGATCTAAATATGTATACTTTGTTACAGATTCTTTGTGGGTGATTATCTGATTAATTCTTTTTATCATTTGTAGAATGAAGAAAGAAGTTCTAGAAGAATTAGACATGATATTAGAAGATACACAACATATACCGTGGAGAAACCCTTTCAGGAAAAAACTCCACCAAGAATCAATGTATTATTTAATCTCTAAAGTAGATTACAATAATTACAATTCTTCCTAGAGATGCTTCTTTTGCCTTCAACAAATCTTCTTCACAACCTGCAATAAAACTGATACAAACTCTCTTCAACTTGCTTGAGATAAATAGGCAATATTCAACCTTGTAAACTCCAAAGAGTGACAATTACAAAGCTCAAAGCTTATCACTAGAGAAACCTACACCTATCTCTTGCAAGTAGAGTTCAACCATGAAGAACAATGTCAAATCAACTCCTTCATCCATTTGGGCGTCCCAAACTGAAGTCATAACTCAACCTTTATTCTGTAGATATCTTCAAAGCTTATTCTTAAAGTAGGCACCCAAGAATAGGCCTACTTAACTCACCCTTCTGAAATATCTTAGCATGGAAAAGAGTTAACTCCAAGAAGCCAACTTGGATGCCCAACGTGGGTCCAACTCATTCTCTGTTAACTGAAACATATCTCTCCACCATTCATGGAAGAATGGTCATCCCATGTTAATTGAAGGAAGTTATCTATTATCTGTCATGCAACTCAAGTCATTAATCATGCATTTCAAGTTAACTGAAGTCAACTAGAATTCAACTAAAATGAATTGAAGATAACTAAACCATAACTTAATTGAATTGAATAGAACTAAACTAAACTAAACTAAATTGATTATGAACTGAACTAAACTAAACTAAACTAAACTAAAATGAACTTCATGCATGTAAACATCAAACCCTAACTCCCAAGATCTTTACATGCATTACAAAAGTGTTATCTCTTACTCCAAACAATTAACTTAACTCAAGGTGAGTATCATCTTCCATGTGGGTGCCCCATGTGCTCCTATTATTTAGGAAATCATCTTGGATGCCCTCACATGCTCCTATCATTTAGAATTAATTAAAAATGTCAATTGACATGATTATTTCAACTAAAATTAATCTCTCTTTAATCCTAGTGCTTGAGAGCACTTTCCAAGGACTTAGGAGACACATGAAATAAATAATGTTTAGGATTGCAATTAAATGGCATCCTATTTCCAATATTATCCCACTTGACATTATACATTGCAATTATTTTAAACAAGGAATCATTATTGTAAATCAAGTACAAGACTCAAGGCCAATGGCCTACCTACACCAACTAATCAATCCATGCCAACTTCAAATGCAACCTGCATAATCATGAAGCTCCAAGAAAATGATTAAAACCAAGAGAACTTATCTGAAGGAACTGGTTTCATAAGATAATATGTAACATTAATTAAAGTGTTGACTTTCTCAATTAATACCTTCCAACTCTCAACCATTTCTCGCACAAAGTGATACTTAACATCAACATGCTTAGTATGAGTATGATACATAGGATTCTTGGCTAAACACATAACACTTTGACTATCACATTCAAGTTTAACTTACTTGCAATTAAAACCAATACCTTTCCCAAGTATCTTTATCTAAACTACCTCTTTGGAGGCATGTGAAACCGCCAAGTGTGTTGAACTCACATTCAACCAAGGTGTAGGCTCCTCAGTCTTTTCTGTTGAAAAATATTTTCTTGATAGTAACCATTCCAAAAAATATCTCTTACCATAAGAGAACTTAAGCCTCACCTATTTCTCCAAGTATCCATGAGGACCTGTAACCAACCAATCCATGCCAAACTCCAAATGCAACATAGCACTATCATGAAGTAATCAAGCAAATGATTAATGTACCCAATACTTAAGAGAACTACACAAGATCAATGTCAAAGCTCAATCTTGAGGCATGACATGACATCCATGATCTAACCATCTCACTCCTAGGAGATCACATGCACACCATAACACATGGGTGATCCATAATAGTGGTTTACATTTTTTGGCCCAAAGCCCCGGACAACTGAAATTATTATTTTTAACTAAATCTTCACATTGGGGCACCTATAGAGGCTAAACCATGAGGAATTTGAAGATGATGCAAACTAGAGTCTCATCAAATTTTTTCTATAGATTCTTAAAAAAAAAAAATTCAAAATTTTTGGAATCAGATTGCATTTTTTTTCCCATCTCCCACGAAAATTGATTTTTAGGCCATTTTAAGCTACCATTATAGCTAGCTTTTCCATGAAGGATAAAATTCTGAATTCTTTCAAATTTAGATTTGCTTTCCTCTAGTGCTTCCACTTGGTTGAATGGTTTTGTGGGAACATTTTCATGAAATCAAGTTTCAAAGTCAAACGAATTACAATTGGAGACCACAGTACATTGACCATTATAACTTCGTAAATTTTTTGTTGGATCCGAGGAGGACTTCAATATCTAGACACTCATATTTTTTCAATTATTTTTTTAATCTTCTATTTTTTCCATGTGAAGAACAAAATTCATTTTTGATGAAAAACCACAACCCAATAAAACTTAAAAACAAATACATAAAACCAAAACATATTAAAATTATATTCATTGGATATGCTTTATTTACGAGAATACCATAATCATTTGAAATAAATTTTAAATGCGTTGAACGATCCCCAAGCTAAATCAAAAGTGATTTTTATCCCGGCATTTTTTGATAGGTGTAAAGGAGAACACATTTATGGGTATGGTTTAAAACTAGCGAGGGTTCTATCCAAGGGTTTGATCTAAGGTGATCAAACCCTCTTCAATTGGAATCCTTAAAATGAAACTTTTTAAGGCTTAAATCATTATATTTTCTAAAAATATGTGATTTCAGCTAAAATCTGTTCCTCTCAGGAATTGTAAACCACTATTATGATAGCACCCACATACTAGTCTTAAGAGAACCATTCCAAACTCTAAATGCAACAAGAATAAACCATGACATAATAGCAACCACTCTAAACCAAGAAAACATATCCCCAATCACTTGAAGATAACCTTACCAATGATACATCCACGTCATTTCCAACAACTCCCACTGAATTGTGGTACCGAGTCACACATGGCATCATGACTAACATCCTCTTCATGAAGATCACTATATCCTACCAAAGCTCCCACTGAATTGTGATACTGAGCTATACATGTCAACAAGATGAACATCAAATCATCACTGTCAAAAGCATATGGAATTTTAGACATTTCCTTATGATCAAAATTATCATAACATGTACCATTCCACAACTCTAAACCGCTAATCAAGAGTATACCATGACATAATAATAAAACTATCCTAAAACCAAGAATCCACTTCATTTCCAAATGCTCCCACTGAACCGTGATACTGAGCAATCCCGTGGCATCATGATGCACATAATCAAAACCACATTTTTATCATAAGCTCCCACCAAACTTGTGAATCCAAGCTCTCAATGACACATGATAAACATCCTCTAAAGCAAGAATATATACCTCTTGTAACAAACTTATTTTCACAAATCAACAATAACAAAAATAGGAAAAGCTCCCACTACAGCCAAAAAAACCTCCAATATTTATGAGAAAGGCGTCCCAATACTCTACCCAACCTCAACTCTGATACCAAATGTTGAAAATTGAGGTGTTAATGTAGCTTAATAGTTTGTAAAAATATTATACTTACTAATCAAAATATGTATACTTTGTTACAAATTCTTTGTGGGTGATTATCTGATTAATTCATTTTATCATTTGTAGAATGAAGACAAAAGTTTTAGAAGAATTAGACAAGATATTAGAAGATACACAACATATACTGTGGAGAAACCCTTTCGGGGAAAAAATCCACCAATAATCAATGTATTATTTAATCTCTGAAGTAGATTACAATAATTACAATTCTTCCTTGAGATGCTTCTTCTGCCTTCAACAAATCTTCTTCACAGCTTGCAATAAATTTGATACAAACTCTCTTCAAGTTGGTTGAGATAAATAGGCAATATTCAACCTTGTAAACTCCAAAGAGTTACAATTACAAAGCCCAAAGCTTATTACCAAAAACCTACGCCTATCTCTTGCAAGTAGAGTTCAACCGTTTGGGCATCAAATCAACTCCTTCATCCATTTGGACGTCCCAAACTGAAGTCATAACTCAACCTTTATTCCGTAGATATCTTCAATGCTTATCCTCAAAGTAGGCGCCCAAGAATGGGCCCACTTAACTCAGCCTTCTAAAATATCTTAGCATGCAAAAGAGTTAACTCCAAGAAGCCAACTTGGGAACCCAAGGTGGGTCCAAATCATTCTCTGTTAACTGAAACATATCTCTCCACCATTCATGCAAGAATGGTCATCCCCTATTAACTGAAGGAAGTTACCTGTTATCTGTCATGAAACTCAAGTCATTAGTCATGCATTCCAAGTTAACTAAAGTCAACTAGGATTCAACTAAAGCTAATTGAAGATAACTAAACCATAACTAAACTGAACTAAACTGAACTGATTCTAAATTGAACTGAACTAAATTGAACTAAACTAAACTGACTGAACTGAATAGAACTTCATGCATGTAAACATCAAACAGTAACTCCTAGGATCTTTACATGCATTACAAAAGTATTATCTCTTACTCCAAACAGTTAACTTAACTCAAGGTGAGTACCACCTTCCATGTGGGTGCATCATGTTCTCCTATTATTTAGGAACTCATCTTGGATGCCCTCACATGCTACTATCATTTATAATTAATTACAAATGTCAATGAACATGATTATTTCATCCAAAATTAATCTCTCTTTAATCTTAGTATTTGAGAACACTTTCCAAGGACTTAGGAGAGACATGAAATAAATAATGTTTAGGATTGCAATTAAATGGCATCGTATTTCCAACAGTTATAATAGCTTATTCTTGATGTGTGTGAACACATATGTCATTTTGGATTAGGTGGTTGATCTGTTAAGGGATTAGGATCTATGGGGATGGATCTGAAATAGAATTAGGATTGATATGGATGGGTGGAGGATTTAATGTTGTAGGGTTTGTAGGGATGGATGGAGGGTTTAATAGATGAATTATTTTGGGTAAGTGAATTAGGATTAGTCCTAATATGGAATTATATAGGATAATTTGATGTTTTAGTATTTGTAGGGATTGATGGAAGGTTTAATGGTCTTGAATCTTTATGGATTAGGGGGCTTAATGGATAATGTATTATGCATTTAGGTGGAAAGATTAACAATTCAATATTTATAGGGTTTGATGAAGGATTTAATAGTTTGGGATATTTATGCGTTTACATATGTCTTAATAAGTGAAGGATTTTATGTTTAGGTGACTACTTAATGGTTTAGGATTTATAGGGTTTGATAAAGGATTTAATGGTTTGGGATCTTTATGGGTTGATAGCAAGTAAGTAACAGATGAAGGATTATACATTAGGTAGATGGTTTAATAGTTTAATATTTGAAAGGTTTCCCCTACCTAGGTGTTCAAGGTTATAGTTTGAGGGAAGCTTGGATCCATTACTTATAAGGTACCTAACCGACACATCTTTGTTTTAATTTAGGATATACTATAATGAGGTGTTGCTCTTTCCATGAAGGTGCAGTGGATTTTAGACTTGGATTTACATGACAACTTGTGAAAGGATGCTCTTGGGCTAAAGAATTTTGATGGTTTATGCTTAGAAAATTAGGGCTTTATGGCTAGCTTGCTGGAGGTGTTTTTTTCAAGAGATTGATTAATATATTCATCTTGATCTACAATACTATTATCCTCAAAATATTCATCTTGATTGACATATCTATCTATCATCATCATCATCATGTTCGAAGGGGAATAAAAGATCCATATAATCCACTATAGTTTGAGGATATGATTGAAGGATTTGAATAGTGGAACTATTAATTCTTTTTGGTATAGTTCATTGACATCTAGAAGGAGCCCCATGTTGGTCCACTTCCACTTTTCCTTTTAGTGCTACTAAGATTGTAGTTGTGCATTGAATGTGTTTTGTTGGATCAAATCTATATTCTTATTTTTGGTATTTGAAAAAATAATTATAATGGATATCATTATGCTTCTAGAGAGATGACATGACTGTGTGATTTAAATGTGATACCTTGAGTTTCTTAAAATACTCAAGAAAACAAGTACAAACTTACAAATTGAGAGACGTTAACTAGATTATTCCACACCATTTGTTGTGTGATTCCTCATGATTTGTGGTATTTGAGGCTTTCTTCTTCCCTAAAAGAATTATTGCAAGAGAAAATACAAGAAGGATATACCAAAAGGAAATATGACACAACATTTGAACTCTATCTCTAGACATATTCAAAGAATGGTGGCCTATAGAGATCTTGATGAATATATACTATTCACAAATTGAATTACAACACCACTAAATTATGAGACAAAATACTTACAAATACCTCTAAACTTGCCACCACTATGTATGCTTTAATTTTCTTTTTTAATCTTCATCACACATAATACATAAACAATAAATAGAAAAGTGTAATAAGTGAAATACAAAACAATCATTGAGATTGACTAAAATATTAAAAATTCAAATAATAAAGGGGTAACTCTCATTAGGTGTGTGAAATTGTAAGTGTGAAATTTAAATAAAAGAAACATTTCAATAAACAAAATACAAAATTCAAATTAAATTAAATGCTCAACTCAAATAGATATAAAAATGGACAATCTGAATAAAATAATTTTAAAACATAATGTGATACCTCTTGACAATTGGATGTGCTCTATAATTGATATAATATTTATTGTTCGCTTGGACAACATCTACTTGTGCAATGAATTTGATCCTAATTTATAGATTTCGATGAGATGGATGAGTGACTAGTATTTGGTCTTGGATCATGAGTTTTCCCCCATTAAAGGTGGAGTGGATGTGGAGAGGTGAGAGTTATTATTAGCTAGTTAACTCATTTACTTATTTAATGAAATTATTTAATTATTTTGATCATTGAATTAACTTATTTGATTTGATTTATCATAATTTTTTTAAATTATTCATAAATATAAGACTTATTTGAACTTATTTTAAAAAATGAGTATTTGTGAGAAAATAAATAAATTAAATTAATTAAATAATACAAAATATTTGGCATATGACAAATTCACCACCTACCGACGAAAAATTAACTACCAACAATTCATCACCGTGGAAAATGAACCCCATTAATTAATTTTCTACAGTGGTGAATTTGTCATGGAGGTGAATTCTCCTGGGGTGAATTTTCCATCGGTGAATTGCTGGCTGTGAATATTCCTAGAGTCAAAATATTTAATTAATTTAATTTTGATAAAGTGGATTAATTAAGATAAGATGAATTATTTTAATGAGTGGATGTTAGGTATTGAGGTGGGGGTAGTGCTATGGAGATGAGCATATGCAAAATTTAGAGTCTACACTAGATTAATATTAATGATGTGCGCTTCCATAGGTAGCCCTACTTGTCCCTTTTATGCAATAAAAAGAAAAAAATAATATGAAGGGTGTGCTTTTAGCATAGTTAGCATGCATCTTGGAATTGCTTCTACGACTAAAAAATCCTTACCACATTTGGATTTTTGATAGAAAAATATACTCAAGTCCCAATTAAACATTGTTGCATTGAGATTTTCCATTACATAATCAAGAGTCAAAATAAATGATCTATGAACTAAATAGAACAATTTGATCCCTCATTTATTAATTATATAGCTTTTAGAGTGGCATCTAAATATAAAATACATATTTTCCACTTTTTTCTCTCTTGTCTTGCATTCACTTTATCATTGTTGATAGATATGTTGTCGTAAAGTTTAGTTGATAGTTACAATGCTCAAGTCAATCAAGCCTAGCTAACCTTTTCCCTTTAGCCCATTTATCCCCTATGGTTGGGACCTTTTTATGATCATAGTCCTTTCCTTATCTTGGTAGAATTGCTAGTGTGATTCTATCCACTTTTATTACCACTCATTTCCTTGATTCTCAAGCCAACCTTAATCCAAAATATGACATTGCAAGTTGTCTTGATTACAAAAATATTCAATTAAATACTTAGTATTGCTAAATTAAAGACATGTCCTAAGGTATCATTAAACATTCATTCATAGAATCTTATAGAATTATTGGAGCATCTAGAGTAGTAAGGAGCAATAAAGGAGCATCATTAGATGAGGGACAACTCTACATCAAACTACTATTTTGACATTCTTTTATCTTTCACTACATAATATGATGATAATAATAAGGGATTTGGCCAAGGTGCAAGTAAGAAGCTAGTATGCTACCCATCCTGGCAAAATAGATCCAACCACCTTGACAATAAATACATGTTTAGAAGTATAATGATAGAAATAAGGGGCACACAACTATCATAGAAAAAATTATAGAAAAATAATAAGATTGTAGATTTTGGTAGATAGAATTGTAGTTAACGATTTTATAGAATTAATTTATAGAGTTTAAAGAAATATATGTTTGACAAGATTTGATAAATGTAAGAGAAATTCAATTATAGAAATATAGTTACTAACAAATCCCAACTAATGTATATATCACTTACTTGAAGAAATTAAATACCCCGACTCTCTTGTTATAATTATACTTTACTCATACATTGGGCTCAAACTGTTTACAATAGTTTAAATTTAATTTAATTGCTTAATTGTTTTTTCTTTTAATTATGATGTGTATTTATAAGTGGAAATAAGGAACGTGAAGACTTGATGCCATATTTTGCATATTTCTATTGTTATCAGGTTGGTGTTTTGAGATGACTGGAAGTGGTACCCGCCATTATTATTATTTTTTTTATATATTGTTGATGCTTGAATTCGGGACCTTTTAGATCCCTACAACAACGACCATTTGGAAAACGAAACTTTTAGATCCCTACAATAGCAACCACTTTGAAAAGCCATTTTGAATTTGGGACCTTTGCTTAAAGAAATTAAATATCCCCATTCTCTTGTTATAATTATACTTTACTCATACATTGGACTCAAACCGTTTACAATAGTTTAAATTTAATTTAATTGATTAATTGTTTTTTTTTAAATTAACATAAATTATGATGTGTATTTATAAATGAAAAGAAGAAAGAAATGTGACAGAGACTTGATGCCATATTTTGCATATTTCTATTGTTATCACGTTGGTGTTTTGAGATTGGGAGTGGAGCCCGCCATTTTGAAAAGCACAAAAAGAGACTAATGATGATGATTTACTTTAAATTATGTACCATCACAATCTCCCAAATAAAGTAGATGCTGCCCTTCGACAATAATCGTGTTCAATATGTTACAAGTGCCTGCACTCCACTTCCATTTTTTATACCTAAAATTTGCTGTCCCGCACAGTAAACTTTATTCCATTAGCCCCCAAATCGTTTCTTTAAATATAGCCCAGTGTTAATCCACTAACACATCCAAATTGGTGTTGGCGTGGGAAGCTGTGTCTTCTTACAACTTCTGTCTCTGAAATCAAATGGCCAAGGTGGTTGGAAGTCCATCAATAGGGAGAAACATCCCAAGGCGAGGTCATGTGAAAGTAGCCATTGCTTCTTCTCTCTTTAAATCGGTAAAATCACTTTTAAGACCACAAAATAAGGTCTTTTAGAGGTTGCTCTGCCTCCCTTTCCTTGTTATTCTACATACAGTAAAAATGAAAGCTGATTGCTTACATTCTTTCAAATATGTATGGAATACCAGGAAAGGAAAGTGAAGTGAGTTATTTGGCTTTTGGCTAGTGCCACTATTTTAGAGGTTGCTTTGCGTCTTTTTGCAGAGGTCAAGACGTGGGTTATGTAATCGCACTTGTAAAGCTCTCGATCATGAAAGGCTGAGATGTAATACGAATCGCTTTTTTTAGAATAATTTCAGATGACAAGCCAGACAATTTTTTTAAGTTGGGAGTGCATTGTTCAGCGTTATTTTTGCTTTTAAAAGTTTTTTTATTTTACTTTTATAAGAATTCAAAGAAATTATGTTTCTATATAAAATAAATTTTTAATAGAAAATTGTAATAATGCTTTGGATTACGAATATGATTTTTTATATTTCTTTTTAAGAGTTATTTTATAATTTTAGATTTTTAAAAAAATACATATTATAGATTTTAGTTTTAATTATTAATTATTAATCATTTCATGTATTTATTTACATGATCATATATGATATTTCATATCTTGACTTTTTAATATTTTTATTGGTTATAGTGAATTCAAAAGCGTAACAATATTTGTTTGATGATCAATCTACAATTAGAGAGGTACCCATAAAACTTCAAAATTGCACTAAAAATGTTTTGTATATTTGAGTCTTTATTGGTTCATAGTTTTTGTATTATGATACTAGTAAAAACATAGAAGGTGCTATGAAATGACTAATAGAAATACTATTTTTTATAATATTGATCAAAGTTGAATTACAAATTAAGAAAAATGATAGTAGTCCAAAAAAAGAGATGTGTAGAAAAGAGGCCTAAAGAAATACAATGATTAGCCCCAAGGACATAGAACAACAAATAGCAGAACAAAAAATTAAAAGATCCAAGAGAATATACATCCATACAAATATCAACAACTTCTACATGTATGAAAGGCTAACCCAAGCATACAACCTATAAGTAACCACCAGGATGATCCAAGATCAAACTCTTGAAACACTATAGATGAACTACAAATTAAAGTCAAAATTTGAATAAGCTTTGGATTTGTTAGAACATTGAATGTCTCTTTCATGGAGCTACAATAATCGGTGTTTAATTTCCTCCAAAAGTGATGACAAAGTAAAATTTAAGAATTTATATTTCTTGATGCATAATATGATTAGAAAACATGGATAAACATCTACTTTTCCTTATATGAACTAATATAGTATGTCTCATAGTATCCACAACTATATTATTATGAAGCACAATGCCCAAAATAACTTTTTTTCAACCCAACACATGATAAAAAATATAGTAGGAAAATGACCAAATATGACATTCCATTTTTTGTCCAAAACAATCCCAAAAATATATGTTTTAATATTTCAGTATGCAGATAGTACAAGGACATTTGTTTGGTTGAATCTTCAAAAATTTCAATCTACCCCCCACTAGAAGCTTGTAATGTAGGATTTTCTAGGCCAAAATTTGCACATTAGCCTCCACTTTAGTTTCCAAATTTGAGAGCTCAACTTCTTCTACTTGTTTTCTTAGAATTTATCATTCCATTTTATGTTAAGTCTTGGGTTTAATACGATAATTAACAAGAGTTTAAGATAAATTTTCTTTAAAGGGAAACAAAAAACTGGTATTTGTCAGGCCACAACTAGTCTTTAAGGAAATTACATTGTAAGGGTGTACAAAGTTTCATCAGAAGCTCCATAGTAACAAAAATTAAAACCCTTTGGACCTATTGTTTAAACTAAAAACATTTTTTGTGTTTTACTAATTCTCCCAATCAAGGGATTTGAAGTCCCAAATATGACCAAACTATTGCACACCTTTTTTGAATAGATAATGAGCTTGTTTAGGAAAGATAACAAGTGGTTGCTCATGATATTGGATAAGCCTATTCCACTAGATGGAGGAAGTTACAAAACTAAAACCATGTTGCAAGGAATCCTTCTTCCAATTTGAAAATTTACAAAATTGTTGTTAGGCCTTCCATATAGATTATAATTTGGGAATGAAGCTTTAATTCAAATGCAAGGGGCAAACAAAATTTTATCCAATCACCTGGCAACTTGTCACTTACTATTTGAATAGCAACACTAATAATGTAGTGACAAACCGAGATTTTCCATTATTCTTCTCTTGACACAAATCCTATAATCCATTTAGCTAATAAGAAAATTCCTTGTGTCTTGGGATTCAAAAGACTCAAACCACCTTTATTTTTAGGTTAAATATACAATATAACCAAGAAGACATGACCTAAAACTGGGTTTTCTCTCCAAATTGTTAGTGTAACTATATTAAGTTTTAACTTAAGTTAATTACTTGGGTGGTTGTTTCCCGTATAGGGTAGTTTTTCACTCGTTTCATATTTTTCATGCCTTTAAAAGGCCTGCACAGTATGTAATTTAATATCTCAATTTATTCACTCATTGGTGAAATAGCATTTTGCTTCTTTCATATTTGTGAAGGATTTTTATTATAGATAGTGATCTTGGGCTTGGTGGTTTCCACCAACATGGTATTAGAGTTGCCCATTCTACCCTCCTTCCCTGGAGAGTTTTCATCAGAAGTGTTTTGAGATCCGAATTGATATTCATTTTTTTTCAAATTGATATTATCTACAAGAGGAGCGATTTTATTCATTTCAGAAGGCATGATTCAGTGTTGAATTGGTGTTGATTTGTGGCTTGATTGGAGGGCCGAGTTTTTGGTCCATAAGAGACACATTTGGTGCACTAGAGGGTTTGATCTTGTTTAGAGGCTTGAGTTGTAGGCCAATTTGGGAGTGATGGCACAACAAAGCATTTAGAGGCTGACATTTTATTTGGAAGCCATGATTATGTTATTAGTGACCGCTACAAAATCTCTCATAGGAAACCAGTATTTACTATGTGAAGGTTGTGTGAAGTTTGTAAAACTTCTGCCCTCAATTTCCTTCGTGGAGACTTGTGCATGGGAGGAGGGCGTGTATCCCATTTGGAGGTCATGCAACCTCTATTCATAGGTGTTCATTTACAAAGGAGCCGATTTGACTTCCCAGACCCGCGTTGGTAATCAACAACATTTTAGAGAATTGAAGGTGTGCGTGAGGTTCACACACTAGTACAAAAATAGCAATAAACTACTGAAAAAGTACTAAAAACTATTTATAAATGATTGAACTTGGTCACATGCCCATTAGTAGTTTATTTCCAGTCATGTATAATGCAACTAGATTGATGACTAAACTATTTTTAGTCATTTATAGGTTGTTTTGATTGATCAATTTGGTAGTATATTTAGTCATTGATTTAGTCATTGATTACTGTAATTTGGTCACTTATTTAGTCATTTTCTATTCACTGATATATTTAGTTATTTATTGTTGCAATCTGGTCACTTATTTAGTCATTTTTATTCACTGATTTTTGTCTATTGGTAGTGTATTTAGTCATTAATATTAATAATTTTTTAAATCAATTTGGTAGTATATTTACTTAGTTTTATTTCACAGGTCATATATTTAGTCATATTTATTCACTAATTTTTGTCAATTGGTAGTATATTTAGTCATTTTTATTTCATAGGTCATATATTTAGTCATATTTATCCATTGCTCACTGATTTCTATCAATTAGTAGTATATTTAGTCATTTTAATTAATTGATATTTGAGGATTTAAACATAAAACATAAAAATACACATCAATTATCATCAATTTCACATAATAATACAACCATTGAGAAGGAAAAATTGATGAAATTTATTAATAAAAGAAAGGTCTTCTACTTACGGCTTAGAAATAGAGTATTACAATTTTTATTTTCAGTCACAAGATTGAAAATCTGAGTTACAATATTGCATAGAAATGATTGCAAGAAAGAAACTTCTGCAATGATGGAAATGCATGCTTGGATCCCTTCAATGCAAGCACATGCCCCTTTCATCTCTTAAAACTTCTACAACTGGGTAATCTTCCTGGAGCAAGCTATAATGTGTAGAATCTAAGGAGAGTTTTGATCATGTCCCATGTATCAAGCTCTCTCCTTCAATGTAGTCAACAATAACCCAGCTAGAATCTTTCCTCCTTTATATGCAAAGTGCCATCTCATATGAGCAACAAGGTCCACCTTTTCCACCATGAATGAAGTTGTACCTCAATACAACCAAAAAAATTACTATTAGTTTCAATCCAAAAAGAATAAAAGTGCATTGTATATTGCAAGTTTACAAAAGTAAGTCCAACATAGCAGAAAGATAAACAATTAAAAAATTGTAGGAGACAAATCACATCCACAAACATGGGAGAGCTATGCAAAATTGTAGAAATTGGCTTAGCAAATGAAGGCAGCAGGGTATTTCCAAATTCAAGACTTTTACTTAATGTTGTGGAATAGAAGAAAAAATAATCATTTATCTGCCACCATAGTGAAGAGTTAGCAATTGCATTTGGTTTGTTAAACATGGCCCCTAGCACAACTATTAGAGTTGTTAAGAACCTTCGAGTATGTTCTGATTTTCACACTGCATCTAAATTCATCTCCAAGATTGTTGCAAGAGAAATCTTTTGAGAGATTTGAACCATTTCCATCATTTTAAACAGGGACAATGTTCTTGTTGAGAATATCTGTGATGCTAAATGAAACAATCTGAAAAATAGTCTTGCACTATAATAATGTGCACTACATCAGTTATCCAAAGGGACATCCATCAAAGCATAACAACAGGGATTTTTTTTTGTATGTTGTAGTTACAAGTGCCCTGCTAGACATACATGGAAATCTAAGGGATTTCTTTTATGGCTAGACTAATAAAATCCTATTGTAGGGGATACTCCAAGTACATACATGGCCCAATTTTAGTGACAATTGTTATTAAAGCTAAAAAATAGCTTTGGATATTATTAGTATGTTATTGATATTAAATCATGTACTGGACTGTTTGATACCTTATGACTGAAGATCTTATATCAACAGGGAGATATGGATCTTGCTGCCACTAATTTTCCCAAAGAAATCCATATGCTAATATTTGACTTTTGGAATATATTGAGATATTTGATTTCTTGTTTCATGCACACCTCCAAATAGGTGCACTAGATCCTTGAAGGGGATTAACACAAATTTATTCAGCAGGAAAAAGAGACTAATTCTATATATGATTTTTCTTTCTAATTCATCCCAATGCTGATAATGACCAATCTCAGCTAAATGCAAACTACACAACATCATTAACTAATAAGTTCTTATAACAATTTTTTAAGAACTTATTAGTTAATGATGTTGTGTATTTTGCAAAGCTGAGAATGATCGTTATTAGCATTGCGATGAATTATAAAGCAAAATCATATAGATTTAGTCTCTTTTTCCTACTGAATAAATCTATATGTTAATCCCATTCAAGGATCTAGTGCACTATTTGGAGGCACATGAAACAAGTGTTGACATATGGATTTGGGAGATTGTTTATGGCTTCTAGTGTTGTCATTGATGGCCCCATTGGAGTCACTAGTGTGGTCCATAGTTTAGATGTAGCTCATATCGGAAAAAAAAGTAGAAGGTAGTGTGTTACCGAGAGAAAGCATCAAGAATATGATATCTGGTTAGTCAGTCAGTCAGTTAGTATACTTCAGGTGCCCGATCATCATTTTGTGTTGTGGATCCCCAGGAAAGCTTGCTAAGCATGTATGATAACTTATTGGTAAGTTTTGTAATGTTGCATTGATCGGTGTATGAGTTTGGAGATTCGATAGAATGATTTATTATTTATTTTCTCATTATGGCCAACCTGGTGTATATAGCATCTGGCAGCTATATAAGGAGTAATTGTTTTAATATTTCTTGTGTTGGGAATTTTGATTTGGGTCCCTACTATAGTCTATTTGACTTGTGTGGGTACACATTAATTTTAATTGGTGATTTGAGCTGACATGTGGAAGAGTATTACATCTTATGTGAAACTGACATATAGTAATTAAATCCTTGTTCGCAGATATATATATATATATATATATATGAGATCGACAATTCAATTTGAACGTGTGAAGAAGTGTGGAAGTGTGCGAATATGTGAAAAGCAGAGTAGATGTGTGCATGAGTATTAGAAGGGTTTCAGAAGGGCAAAAAATAGAGTAGAGTAGAGCAGAGCAGAAAAATAGAGTTAGTCAGAAGGGCTAAAGATCATTTCAACTGAGTTTCATTGTAACTAAACCCAGGAATTTGGAGATGCTATAATTTTCTCAATTCAACCTTTTTGTTGTATCCCCAAACATTTTGTAAGGCAGTGAGCCTTTCTTATTTTGAGCAGTGAGCTCTAGGCAGTGTGCCTAAATGCAAGTGCATTCCCTTTTGTTCATACTTTTAACAAAGTATATATTGTGGACTAACATCCACCATGGTTTTTCCCCTAACAAGGTTTCCATGTAAAAATATCTCAGTGTTATGGTGTTCTTTAATGTGTTTGCATTTTTCCTTCTGTTTATATGTTATGGATATTGTTGTTGTTAGTTTTAGATCTAGTTTGAGATTCAAATATTGTGGAACACTGATTCACCCCCCCTCTCAATGTTCGTAGTATCCAACAATTGGTATCAGAGTAGGTTCCTCTTCTAAACTTTAACAGATTGAGGTAAATCTTGGATTACAATGGACACAGGTGGTCGTCAACAACAACTTATGGTGGAACTTGATGATCTTGATCATTCTAAAGCAAAGGTCATGGAACTGAAAGCAAATCTTGTGGTTGTCAAAAAATTCATTCAATCACTGATGGATAAAATAAACGAGTCAAGGGAAAAGAGGAAGGAACTATGGGGTTAGTTGAAGCAAAAAGAAAGCAAAGGCACAAAAGATGTTCATCTGAATCAAACCCTAAAAGAAATAATAGAAGAATGTGAAAAGCTTGCTAAGGACAATGCTGCCCTAAAGCTTCAGATGGAATCTATGATAATGAAGTTAACTAAAGAGATTGAAGAAAGAAAGAAGAATGAATTGAATTTGGCCCTTTCCTTGAAGGAAAAGTATGAGGAATGCAACATAGTTAATAGTGGATTTATTTAGTTGGAGATTGAACTGCAACAATCCATAAACATTGAATAGGAGCTTGAGAGACAAATAGTTATTCTCAAAGATGAACTTGCTACAACAAATGAATATAAGGAGAAGTTTAGGATGAGTTCTGATAAGTTTGATGAGATGAATAAAGGCCAAAAGGATGCAAATGACAAGCGAGGTCTAGGCTATGTGAAAGATGAGAGCTTCAAATATGAACAAAAGGACTTTGAAAAGAAAACTCAGAAGAACAAAGGTAGAAGATATTTGGTAAGGCAACCCAATCCTCAGAAGTTTAATGGTTACTGCTTTGTTTGTAATAAATTTGGACATATGGCTTCTCAGTGTAGAAGTAAGATAAATTCAAGCAGTCCACCATTTTTTGGTCAGTGTTTTAATTACAATAGGTTTGGTCACAAGTCAACTG
This sequence comes from Sequoia sempervirens, assembly GCA_007258455.2. Taxonomy (NCBI): domain Eukaryota; kingdom Viridiplantae; phylum Streptophyta; class Pinopsida; order Cupressales; family Cupressaceae; genus Sequoia; species Sequoia sempervirens. Next base: position 104,085 of record VDFB02031819.1, on the reverse strand, counting down.
AATGTAGAAGCATGTCTGTCAGTATAAGGAATGTTAAATGCTACACCTATGGAAGATTTGGGAATATTGCTAATCAATGTAGATCAGGAGGAAATCAGTGGAATGAATGGTCTAGACAAAGAAATCAGGTGTGTTACTATTGCAACAAATTTGGTCATATTGCAAGATTCTACAGGAATAGAAACATGAACAAAAGAGGTCTGATATATCAAGGAAGAAATTTACAAAAAGATGAAAAAGGAAAAGGAAAAGCATATATGGAAGAGATAAGAGATTAGATGAAGAAAATGTGGATAAAGAAGAGTGGATCTGGTGAAGGTAATAAGACTATACCGGAAGCTCCCTTCGGTAATTCATCCAGCAATTGATTTCAGGCCATTGGCCTAGGGGGAGTTTTCATGAAAATCTTTTGTCCCCCTATGTGTAGTTGTACCGGATCACATGAAGTTATTAGTAGTTGTGTTATTTATCTTCAAATGTATTAGTGATCATTTGTTGAGTAGGATGGAATCTTGAAGGTCCATAGATGGATTCTACTCTTGCTATCTGAGAGTGCAAAGTAACCAAAACTCCTAGGGAAAAGCATTTAATACGACAAGGAAGTTAGGTGTGTAAAACTTTATAAAAGGGAATTTGGAACCCTCATTTTTCATAGTGCATCAAAGGAGAACAATTGGAGAGCCTTTTTCAAGAAAATTTCAAAGGAGTGAAAGTCAATTCAATGGAAAATTTCTAGGTATTTCTGTTGCTTGTCAATTTCATACTTATTCGATGATCGGTAGAACCCTGTTTGGTATGGAAAATGAAGCAAATCAAAGGAATAGTAACTTTGGATGAATATAGTAGTTGGAAGGTCATGGATGTAAGAAATTTGTTGCTAGCTGACAAATTGAAGAAGCTTACAGGTGTGAAACATAAGAATTTGGACATCTGGAATGAGTTTCCATATTTCATCAATGCAGAAGTAGTTCGATTTACCTTGAACATATTGGATGATGATAACCTTACTCTGGATAAACCCTATCAAATTTCAAAAGAAGTAATCATAAATCTGACAGGATTATGTAGTATTGGAGATGTCCCAAAAAAGAAATTGATTCAAAACATTGAAGTCGAAGCCCTAATCAGAGTAACATGAGATCAAAGGGCACTAGTAATTTCAACAATCAAAGATCCATTGACAAGGTACATTGCATATGGAATTTCATACAAAATTTTCTTCAAAAACAGAGAAGGTGCAACCTCTACAGGCGTATTCTACATTGCACACAAAATGATAATGGAAGACGAAGACTTTGATATGTGTGGATTGTTGAAGGATCAATTGATGGAGAATGTGCAATTGACGAAGGATATAGACTACTCTTTTAGGTTTGGTACCCTAGTTATATGAATTATGATGTATTTCCTAAATTGTTTGCCTCAAAATGATAATATGGTATGGAAGGAAAATATACCAGTTGTAAGCAAATCTTTGAGCACTTCAACACTCTTGAAAATGACCAGTGAAAAAGTTTATGAAAAATTATTTAGAAAGTTGTTAGGAAAGTTTGGTGTAAGTGGTATTCCACTCCCAGTAAAAGCATTTGAGGTTGGATCTTCTTCTGACAAGGCAGAGAAAAACATAAAAGAGCAAGAGAGTTAGCTGATGTCACTCCTCCGACACCTAAGTCAACAAAAGTTGAGGGTAAAGGTTAAGAGCAGATAGTTGTGGATATAGTGGATGAAGATTATGAGGAATATACACCAAGAGATGAACCGAAACCAGTTGAACCAGATGTGCTAATAGCAGAAGAAAGTGATGAAGAAGGCACTTTATTCAAAGCAAAGATACTGCAAATTGTTTAGGGAGAAGATGGAATGTAAAAGATAATTGACATATGGATAAATGGACCATCATATGAACAAGACTTCATTGAAGACACTCTAGGGAGATACTTTATTGATAATAACATTGAATTGGAGAGTTTGCAGAATGCACTTCCAGAAGAATTAATTGAATGTATCAGGGAGGGTATGGACTTTGTGCCTTTGGATAGGAAAGAAGATGAGATAATCTCACACCTGAAGGAGCAATTTAGGCTATCTCTCGCCAAACTAAAAACAAAAATGAATGTGTTAAGGAAATACATTGACTCAACAAATAAAATATACAATTATTATCTTAGGTGGCCTCATGTGGTTGGTAAATACAAGGACAAGTTGGAGCAAATTGGGAATGAGTTGATCAAAAATTGGTCAGAACTATAGTATATTTCAAGACCAAAATGGAGCAGTTAAGAAGAATATTCATGAGTTGCAAGTTGAGCATGCAAAGGTTCACTTTTCCAGAAACAATTGTATGGATACTTTCTGGAAAGTGAAGGATCATACCGAATGCAGGCTGGAGCAAATGATTGAAGTTCTGAAGAAAGGAGAAAAGATGGAAGAAGCCATTACCATTCTTGAATCCCTTGTCTAGGTCATCAATAGGATATCAAAAAATAATAGTTTGATAATAACTATTGGGATTGCAGTGGGTGCTTGGAAGAAATTTCTTTCGGAGATGAAAGATAAGTATAAAATAATTTTTTGAATTTAGCAATAGTTCCAATTTTGATCAATTTTTGCATCAACAAAGGGGGAGAGAGTGTAGTAGGAGAGAAAGAAGCAAAGCTTTATCATTGATGTCAAAGGGGGAGAGAATGCAGTGAAAAATGCCTTGACATCCAAAGGGGGAGCAGTGTTTTGTTGTGTTTTGAAGTTTTGAGTTTTGGTTCTGACACTTAGTCATTTTTCACTAAGTGTTGCCATCAATTCCAAAGGGGGAGATTGTTGGCATATGGGTTTGGGAGATTGTTTATGGCTTCTATTGTTGTCATTGATGGCAATTGGATTCATTAGTGTGGTCTGCAGTTTAGATGTAGCTCATACCGGCATAAAAAGTAGAAGGTAGTGTGCTATCAACATAAAGCATGAAGAACATGATATCCAGTCAGTCAGTCAGTCAGTATACTTCACTGGATCATCATTTTGTGTTGTGGATCCCCAGGAAAGCTTGCTAAGCATGTATGATAACTTATTGGTAAGTTTTGTAATGCTGCATTGATTGGTGTACAAGTTTGGAGATTCGGTAGAATGATTTATTGTTTATTTTCTCATTATGGCCGACTTGGTGTATATAGCGTGTCACAGATGTATAAGGAGAAATTGTTTTAATATTTCTTGTGTTGGGAATTTTTATTTGGGTCCCTACTATAGTCTAGCCAACTTGTGTGGGTACACATTAATTTTAATTGGTGATTTGACCTGCCATGTGGAAGAGTATTACATCTTATGTGAAACCGACATATAGTAATTAAATCCTTGTTTGCATATATATATATATATGAGATCGGTAATTCATTTTGAACATGTGAAGAAGTGTGGAAGTGTGCGAATATGTGAAAAGAAGAGTAGATGTGTGTGCAAGTATTAGAAGGGTTTCAAAAGGGCAGAAAATAGAGTAGAGCATAGCAGAGCAGAAAAATAGAGTTAGTCAGAAGGGTTGAAGATCATTTTAACTGAGCTTCATTGGAACTGAATCCAGGCATTTGGAGATGCTATTTTCTTAGTTCAACCTTTTTGTTGTATCCCCAAACATTTTGTAAGGTAGTGAGCCTTTCTTATTTTGAGTAGTGAGCTCTAGGTAGTGTACCTAAATGCAAGTGCATTCCCTTTTGTTCATACTTTTAACAAAGTATATATTATGGACTAACATCCACTGGGGTTTTTCCCCTAATAGGGTTTCCACATTAAAAAATATTAGTGTTATGGTGTTCTTTAATGTATTTGCATGTTTCCTTCTATTTATATGATGTGGATATTGTTGTTGTTAGTTTTAGATCTAGTTTAAAATTCAAATATTGTGGAACACTGATTCACCCCCCTCTCAGTGTTCATAGTGTCCAACAACAAGAAATCAAATATGTAAGAAAATACAACTAGTGGGTGTAAAGCCCAATTCCTAAACCTTTGAAAGTGTCCTTCCTGCCTATGTGCGAATTGGAGCTTTGGATGAGAAATTTCTTTCAAATCCAACAGAATAATCATTACAAGTCATCAAAGCCAACATAAAGGAGACCAATATATAATTGATTAAAATAAAAGAATACAATCAAAATACTAAAAGCAATAAGTAAAATCTTACTGCACAACAACCTTCTCTATAGATTCCATTACATCATTAACTATTTAACTATCAATAACTCACTGTCCTGCCAAAGATATCTAGCAGTCATCCACTATCCATTGCTACAACACTATACACAAACTAGCTTGCCACGATATGGCGGTCTCTGTCACTCTACCGCACCAAACCTCGTACACCATCATGATGTGTCAGTGACTATATTGCATCATCGCAGGATACCTTCGACCATTGTCATGGGGTAGCGGTAACCATCATTATACTGCACTAGTCAACATGGAAGCACCGCAGGGTGGTGGTAATACCACACTACCACAAGCTCAATCTAACACCTCTACGAGGTAGCGATAAGTATCGCTCAACCCAGTCACTCCATGAGATGCTGCAGGATGGCAGTAAAGGCCTGAACTCTCACTTGGTGTAATCTGACTTGATGACGACCAAGTTGGGGTTCCACTAGTGAATTTGAGGCACATAATTCCAACACGTAAATTCCATAAATTATCCAAAACAAATACACATGTATCAGACTCAAGTCACTTAGGAAAATAGGGTATGTGAGACTTCCCACTAAACCAATTCAAAATTAATAAGGTGTAACTATATGGCTCTTTTAGCACTACAATGAACTTGTGTAAATCACAAATATATAAGCAAGATGTGGCATAGCTACCAACAATTACAATTTATAAATCAAGAACTACTGAAAAGACAATAAAAAGAGAGATTGCAACAAAAATCCAGGCCTAAAGATAAGAATGTTATTTAAAAATTAACAAAAGGAAAAGCTTAAAATTGTATAACACTATAGAACACCTAACCACCTAGTATATAAAGCAACCCTTTTATATAGATCTTGATCATAGGACATCCATCAAAGCATAACAACATGGATTTTTTGTCATATATTGTAGTTATAAGTGCCCTGCCAGACATACATGAAAATGTGGAAGCATAGACAATTTGTATCAAGCCAAATGTCAAAATTTTTAATTAAATATGTGGAAGTAAGTGTAATTGGAGGAACTAGGGATAGATAGAAATCACAACATGGGCCAAAATTAGCACAAGAGTGTGTCACTTGTCAATATATTATTGCATTTAGGACATTCCACCAAGATAAACACAAAACTAAATGGGAAACGACATGGGTATGCAAGTGCTGGCCATTATGAAATGAAGCACCACCATATTTAATTTGTTGGAGGTTTACCTTTTCCTCCTCTTTAAGAGTATTATGATAAGTATTTCAGTTAAAAGAAATAAGAAACATGGTAGGCACTAGATGGTCATAGTTTACATTTTTCCATATCTTATAATTTGTATATTTCTATTATAAATTTATTATTGTATTAGTGATTTAAGATATATGGACCACATTATTAAAAACAAAGTAAATAATTATAATGGTGAATTTTGTAGACCCATGCCATTTCCCATTTAGTTTTGGGCCCATTTCAAAGAGAGCGCCTTAATATATAGACATACTAACAAATATTACAATTTTGTACAAAGTGGATTCCCTTACCCTATGCTACCTACCTATCCATTACACATATTATTATACACTTACCACTTACTCCATCCATATGCTTACATATCCCTAGATACATTCCCCTTATTTGCTTATTTATTACACCCATGGATGCACATGCTTTTATATACACATTACTTTCTCTCATCAAGCCCCTTTTGTGTTTTGGGACAAGTTCATAATCATGGGAATGTCCTCATGATTATAGTCACATCCTTCTCAAATTGAAATTTGACCAAGTCCTATTTATACTCTTTCCACCTAGGTCTGACTAAACAAAAACTTACAAAATATGTTGTTATGTCCTATATTTAAAGGCATTCAATGCATTCATTTTCTTAAAAACTTAGAATTAACAAGTCATATCTCCTTCTAAGGAGCATCTAAACATTTGGATTTGGTGGTCTAAAAGGAATCTAAATTTGTACCCATCCTTAAGGTATATGCATGGCTTAAAAGTTTGTTTTCAATTTTTTCATATGGACTTCCATGGGTTGGCCTAGGATAATGCATCCCCTAGTGGCAACATTAGCTCTATCAAGGTATGTATAAACACTGATAGTCTGCATATATTAAGAAACAAAAACAAAAAGGCACACTAGCTGAGCATTGATAGTGCACATGGATAGATCTAGATTTAGACGACCAGTCCACAATTTTGTACTTGTCCTCTAAAAATTATATATTCATCCTAGATTCTAAGACACTTCATCAATTGGAATATGCAATTTCTAAGATAGACATCTGATAAATTTCTAAATCTTCAACAAAACACACAATTTTGAGTCAACAAATTCAATATCAACCTACTTCACACTTAATTTCCTTACTTCCATTTTAAATTATTTAAATATTTAATCCAACTCAATTAGATATATTTATTTTAATTGATTAGATTAGCCTAGACTAAGTCTAAGCAGAAATATATTTATCAATTCATATCTCTTGATATAATACAAATTTGTAGGAAGCATCAACTTTTAAAAAATCCCTTTTTATCATTTTCAGTCTCAAACAACTGCCACTATCCAAAAAGTGAAAATTACATATTTTAATTCGGTACTTTATGTATTTTGTAATCTCCCAAATAAAGTATACGGTACCCTTTGAAAAAACGTGGTCAATATGGTAATAGTGGGTGGACACCAGTTGTATTTTTTTGAACTGAAATTTGCTGTCCCGCACAGCATAAGTCTTTTTCATTATTCCCCAGATGTTTCTTTAAATGCAGCCTTGTGGAAAGCCAATAACACATCCAAATCAGTGTGGTTGTGGGGAAGCTTTGTCTGTTTACAACTTCTGCCTCTGTGATATCTGTGAAATCAAATGGCCAAGACGGTTGGAAGTCCATCAATAGAGAGAAACATCCCAAGGCGAGGGCAGGTGAAAGCAGCCATTGCTTCCTCTCTCCTCAAATCGGTAAAAGCACTCTTAAGACCACATAATAAGGCCTTTTAGAGGTTGCTCTGCCTCCTTTTCCTACACTTCCACTTTGATATTCTTCATACAGTGAACTGCACGAGGTGGTTGTGCTTTGAAATATGTATTGAAGACAAGGAAAGTGTAATATTTTACATTTGGGCGAGGTACTCTTTTGCAGGTTGCTCTGCCTCCTGTTCCTCCACTTTCATATGTTATTCTCCATACAGAGAAGTGAAGTCAGTTTGTTGCTGTGCTTCCAGAGATTTATGGAATCTAAGCAATGTGCGTCATTTTGCATTTGGGAGAGCTACTCTGAATCTCAAAAGATCAGACCCATGGCAAAACAGACGCCAAGACTTGGGTTTTTATCCAAGATACCTTACAACTCAATGGCAATTCTCTATCTATCTTCTCTTTTTCCAATTTGATTTAGAAGGCCCTCATCTTTAAAGTTATGAAGGCTAAGATGTAATCTAATGCTGTATGATTCACTTTATTCCCAGATAATCTCAGATGATGGATCTGACAATTTAAAATTGGAGTACGTTGTTATTTTTCTTGTAAGAAAATTCATGGGATCAAATCTAATGTGCCCATCTTAAGAAAATTTGTTACCAGAGCTTCGTAGAACATTCTGTAAGAGGAGTTTTAATTGTGTTGTGGATCTAAACAATACCAAAAGTGTATTGTGGAAGATTAATTTCCCAGTATCAACCATGAGAAGTTCTCTTTTATAAAATAGGATGAGGGTGGAAAGAAAGATTGCAGATGATAATGGAGTTTTATTTTGTTTCTTTACCATGAAAGTAACCATGGATTTTCAAGAGCAGGAACCTAGCACTTCCCAGGTGCACTTCAGGGGCTTTACAAGTGAGCTACTGATCCTCATATTCTAGATCTGATGTTATGGATTGATTCTCCAGGTCCTCCAACCACAGAGTCTATAACTTACCTAGCCTGGTGATATTACAAGGGAGAAAACCATGAACCAGGTAGAGCTTAAATATTAAGATATTTTAGATGCAGTTTTGAAGTTTAACAACCAAGCTATTCACCCTTAAATTCAAGATCTGATAGTGTGCTGATTCATTTTCCAAAGTAATGTCCGTGCTTAAAGTTTTTTGCTAGTTGCTTTTCAACTTCAGTTGTACCTGGTAATGAGGCCTTTCAAGATCTCTAGTCTTTCTTTTCATTGCTTAGTTACAACTCAGTAGAACCTTCCCCACTGGAGGCCTGAAGCCCTGACAAGGAATTTGTAATTATTTGTGATTTACCAATACAAGCTGAAACTTTGATTGAAAAAAATTGTGCCCTAGAAGCTTTCCCGGTGATAGTAACGGTTTATATTGCAGACTATAATGCACATGCCATATTTATAGGGCAGGGATATTATAGTCTTATTTTTTTTAGTATTAAAATTAATGAGATTTTATAAAGTTGATGTTAAGTTGTTTTTTATATGTAAAAAATAGTTACTTTCTGGTATGATGATTGGTCAATGTCAATTTTGTGAGCAAATTAGAAATAATTTTTGATGAACCAAAAAAAAAAAACAGAGCCAATCAAATAGTATATAGCAAATAAAATTAAAGTGTTTTTTAATATTTAAATGATGTGAAAATCAAATGTAATGTAACAAAGAATTAAAATATTTTATAATATTTATGTGTATCCATGTTGGTTACAAATTCGCTGAGACCAATTTATCAATTGAATGTTTTGTTTAAACCTTATTTCGTATTGCATGCAACATAGTTTGCACTATCTTTGTAGACACAAATGCAAGGTATGGAAGCATATAAGAGGTTCGTTATTTTTCTGCATTCTTTTAAATAGTTAATTTTTTGCATGATGATTAGTCTATGCTAATTTTGTTCGTAGGTTCTAAATAATTTTTTATTTAAAAAAAAACGAGTCGATAAAATGGCATGTACTTTGAGATGTGGAAATAAAATGTGATGTACTAAATATTTAAAGTGTTTTTTAATGTTTATGTGTGTTCATGTTAGTGGCACTTTGGTTGAAGGATAACTAATGAATTGAATGTTTTTGTTTAAGTTTTATTTCATATCACATGTGTCATATTTTACATTGCTAAAGTAGACATGAATGCAAAGTGTGGTGGCATGCAAAAGGCTAGAATTAAACATAGAAGGCTGTAATTGTGAGACAAAGATGCATTTTCTTCAAGCCTTATGATTGTACTTACAAGTCTTTGTGTTTAATTTTTATTTAAATTAGTGGTGTTTTGTTCTTTGTCAGAAATATTTTCTTGTGTCTATTTATAGTTATACATTTTGGTTTTATGGGCCATTGGTGTAGAGTGCAAATTTTATAATTTAATGGTGTGATATTGACATAGAGTCTAGAGGAAAAGTTTTTGGCTTCACAAGGTGATATTTTAAGGGTTTCATTTGAGCATTAAAAATTTTTAAGTGAAGGTTTGATGGTTTAATACCATTTTATATGATTATTTTTTCATTTACATGTTGCAAATATTTTTTCAGGTGTGTGTCTGTGCTGTAGAAAAATGGTCCCTTCTCATTTTCATGGCCTTTTAGGTCTTTCTTCATGATGCTTGGTCCATTTTTCTCTAATTTAATGTTGCAATATGGCTTAAAAATTCACATTAGGTCTTTAAAATTAAAATTATAGTGTCTTGTGAAGGTGTTGTAAAACATTTCTACACTTTTCTAGACTCTATTCACCTAAAAATCACCTTTTCATCACTTATCAAGTCCTCTTTTGAAGTGTTGTAAATTCTTGTAATAAGATTTCATGCTTCTCTAGGCATAATTTCACTATTTACACCTTTCTTATACTTTATTTGACCCCTTTATGCCCTTATAAGGCTTAATTAAGTGTATTTTTGAGTGTAAACCTGATAAACAACATTAATGTGACTTAATTCCCGACACCCACTTTCAAGTCCAAGGTGGGACCCATTTGCCATGGGTGGCGAATGAGTCCCTCTTGGTTCCAAATTCAAAATATTTCAAATTTTCTTTCAGGGTTGTATTCAAAATTACCTTATGTTGGCCTGTGATGAGGTATCAATGGGTTACTAAGGAACAAGTGTGTATAAATAAGTGTTTTTCTCCTCATTTTACATCTCCTACAATCTGCTAATCTCCTAATTCATTTAAGCATTCAATCATCCATTCAAGCACTTTGCATCATCTAATCAAGCATCTTGGAGCTGCCATTGACATAACTTCAGATTTTCTTCAACAAGGGTTTGGTAAGTTGATAGCATTTGCATGTTATTTTTTTATCATTCTATTACATTTCATTATTTCATTAAGGGTTTGATTACCAAAGTGGGGTTTGACCAAGGAAAACCCCTATTCTCTAACCCTCAACCATTTCCCCCCTCTTGCATGTGTGTTTGCATACTTGTGTATGTAGATTTGGAAAGCATTTAGGTGTTGAAAGGTGGTCAACAAGTCAACAAGGTGCTTCAAGTCAAATCAACCTCATTTCAAGCTTTAAGAAGACATTTTGTTTATTTTCTGCAGAATTAACTTCATCAACCTGACAAGCAGATAACCTTAGATCTGGTGTTGCAGAATTGTACCTTGATTTCTCAGAATTTTGGGAGAGGACTAATTCACCATTAGTGGAGAATGAGTCCAACCTAAAGGCTAGAAATTCAATTTTTGTCAGATTCAGGATCTCGACACTTAGAAACCAATTTCTAACAGTTTTCATCAAAAGCAGGACTGATTCACCATCAGTGGCGAATGAGTCTCACTGGTGATTTTTCATTGATCTCAACTAGCATTCAAAATATTCTAGATTCTCTATTCTCTACCCAAGTGCACTTTGAATCAACCTTGTTCTTTTCTATTTTGCATTTGTTCATACTTAATTCATGTTTGCATATCACATTGTGTTTCCAAACATTACATAAATCTTAGGTTTTGCATACATAATCAGTCAAATAGATCATCCAATTGCATTTAGTTCATTCCATTTAGTCTAAATAACATCATACATTGCATAATTTGAGTGAACCTAGCTAGACTTTTGAGTGGGGTTTATCTCTCTCCTTTTAGGTGAAACATCCTAAGAGCGCAAGAGTAGTCCATAAGACCTACCCAAAAATCTATAGTTCATCTTGGTGAACTTGACTATTGAGCAATTTACAGTTCTAATTTCAATTGCATCTTGCATCCTAGACTTCATTTGCATCAACATTCAATTAGGGCATTGTCTTGTTTTTGCATCCCAGGGTTTCTCAAATTGCATTAGTGAAAGACTCATTTAGATTTCATTTTTCCATTGCATATCATTGAAAATTTTGAAAATATGCATTTGCATCATTCATTGGCATCTAAAAAGCATTAGAATCACTTTAAATTTTCTAAAAAACATAAAAAAATCTCATAGTTGGACTAATTCGCCACCCTGGGCAAATCAGTCTACTTGCACATTTCAAGTTGCATTTTTAGGCATTTTTCTAGCATTTTCCTGCATTTATGTTCTCTGTTGTTAGTTCTCTATTTCTGTTTGTAGAATTTCTATTATTTGCATTTTGCACTCCTAGATTACCTTTCATTTGCATTCACGCCATCTTTTGTGGTACTTGTATGAGTGTTTGGTGCCCCATTGATAATACTTTAGTGAGACAAAGTTCTATACTCATGGCTTCCTAGTTTAGTACTTTCATTGTGGACCTTGGGATCACAAGAGCTCCTACTCCTAGTATGGACAATGGTGCATTAATCATGGTCAATACAACTTCTATGTCCTCACCTTTCCATCCAATGAATTTTGACATACAAAACAATTCCATCCCACAAGAAAGAGTCATTAGTATTCATGACAAGTTTTCTCACTTACAACAAGACTTTTCCATTTAAAAAATTTCCACCACTGCCATACCCGCCATAGAAAACCTTGAATGTTTCATTGAAAGTGATGATGGCTTACAAGTTATGAAAATAATTGATGAGATTTACAATAAACATGCTTCTTCTAATTCCCAATCAACAAACATAGTTGCAAGCCAAGGAGGACCTCACATTCCTCCCCCTTCAACCATCGCATTCATACCAATTTATACCACTCCTTAGGTTACAACAACTATGCAAGAGGTTATTCATGTGGCTCCTTCTTTTGTAATTCCAACTAGCATTCCTAGTTCTATTGTAGTATTGCAAATCCCCTAATTGACCATCACCCCTCTTAGTTTTTCTTTTACTCCCGCTAACATTATATACACTCCATCACCATTTTCTCTTCTACCTCAAACCACTTACCCTGACCCCATTATTAAACAACTCCTTAATACTATTTCATCTATGCAACAACAAATTTCCACCATTAGCCAAAGTCAAAATACTCCACCCACATATCATGTTCGTAGTAGCTCCTTATCTTTAGAAATATTGCGAACCCCGATGCCACAAGGGATTGAATGCCTAGGTTTGAGAAATATGGAGGTAAAGGAGACCCTATTAATCATGTTAATGCTTAGACAACCTTGTACAATTATTTTGTCCTTGATGATAAGCTATTAGCTAAACTTTTTCCTAGAACCTTAAAGGACACTACATTAGAGTGGTTTTCAAACTTATCTAATCATTCCATCCGATCATTCAATGAACTTTTGGATGCCTTTATAAATCACTTCCAAGTTCATATGACTCATAGAAAGATAATGGCTAATCTAATGCGATGTAGAAAAAATGCCGATGAAAAAGTAACTGAATTCATTTCGCGTTATCAGTCGTTGTATGCTCAAGTTGGTGTCAAAATTCCTGATTCACATCTGCAGAAGATGTTTATTGAAAAATTGCACACAAAACTTTAGGATAAGTTAACTATGATGAAATTTCCTTTGTTTATGCATTTATGAAAAAAATTATGTGATTAACACAACTTGGTTTCTAGTCATGATTCAAAGTCCACTTCTAACCGACCCAAGAAATCTGAACCACAAAACCAAAAGAATACACAAAACTTTCTCAAACCAAACAAAGGATTTTTATAATTCAATCCACCTTCTGTGCAACCAACCCAACCTGTTTAAAGTCAAGTGGCAGTTGTTAAAGCAGTGGTTCCTTATACCTATGGGGATCCAAAGAGACAATTTACTCCCTTACCAGATACCCTCCATAATACAATGAACCAATTACTCCAACAACAAATGATCACCTTCCCTACTGTCAAACCACTTGATACCACCAAACCTTTACCACAAACCTTTAAACCAAATGATTATTGTCATTTTCATCACCAAAATGGACATGACACCAAACAATGTAAGCGTCTCAAACACTTAGTTCAAGAACTCATTGATTTTGGTCATTTGTCCATTATAGGTGTCAATGATCAAGGAAATAAGTCTATTGCACCCCATAACCAAATTTTAGAAATTTTCACCAACCCCATGCCTAAACACAATATTTTATTTTTCAAGGCTAGTGAACCTTCAAACATTGATGTAATAAATGTTGATACAAATAATGAACAAAATGATATAACTCCGAATGTTACCCAAGTTAATCCTATGGATGAACTTGTGGGTGCGATAGACGTTGTACCTCCTAAGGGACCAACCAAAAAATCTCTTGATATTACTTTTTCTTCTCATGATATCCTTAGAAATCTTCCTTATGGTCATATTTACATAGCCAGTCGCATCTATGATAAGCCCACCAATGGGATATTAATAGATCCCTCTTGTTGTGAGAACGTGATCACAGAAGAATCCTTAGTATTAGATGAGCTATATCAAAATGATTATAATAAATTGACTGCATGGATTAAAACACATACTGGTTTTGTGTGCCCTATGATCGGATCGATCATACTCCCCTTACAAATAGTACCTAAAAATTTGGAGGTAACATTTTGAATCATTCCATAATCAGATCAATTTTTTCTACAACTAGGTCATCCTTGGCTTTGTTTGATGAAAGCAATCCCCTCAGTTGTTCACAAATGTTTGTAGTTTCCACATTTCAATGAAATATTTACCATACGTGCCATAGTGGCTTTAATCCATTATTGTCTAAAGGTAATTTTTCCTTAGAAGCCTTTTGGCCTAAACCTATGGAACCCATCACCCCTCGTAAAGATTTATTTTTCATAACCTATCAAAAGTTCAAAGCCAAATGAATAACTGAATTGTCTCTTTGTAACATGTCCCCGTCCACTCCCATTCCTCCTATCCTAGATGAAACCATGCTTTAGCTTGATTCTGACATTGAACAAACCACACAACGTCATGAGCACCCAACTATAGACACTTCCCCTTTATTGTTTAAATGATCAAGATGAAATGAAACCAATCCCGTCATGCCTACTTGCATTAAACAAGTGTATAAAGCTAAAGAGGAAGTGATTGACCCATCTTCTTTGGTTTGTTCCGTTCTTCCCCTTCCGGAAGAAAAGGAACCTATGATGGATCAACTTGCTCTTACACCTCAACAACTTCAAAATAAAATAAAACAAAACCGCGATGCTAGGGGGCGTAGACATTGTCATCGTCTCCTTGCTCGTTAGTCTCAAATGCAAGAAAACAAACAAAACCAACCTTTTTCTATGACAAAAGAAAAATATAATCACCCTCTTTCACCCAACCAGCTACAAGATAACACAGTCGAACCCTCACAACAAAATGAGCAAATACAACAAACACAACTACTGATACACCCCTCCTTGGAGATTATCCTTCATCCTCCCATTGTAATCAACCTTGATGATGATGATGACTTGAGGAGATCAAAAAAATAGATGAAGAAGTGCATAATGTTTTAAATTATTTATTTTCATCTACAATGAGCTTAAATGATAAATCTTCTCAACCAAGTGAAGAACCTAGCACATCTCCTAGTTCAACACTTGCAATTCTTCCTTTGGACAATCAACCACCCTTGCAATACACTAAACATGATTGGGATGTGAATGACTTGTTAGATGGTTTCCTTGCATTCACCCTAATAGCCTTTTAATACTTATTTTTAGGTGATCCCACAATAGTGGTTTAAATTTTTTGGCCAAACTGGACACTGAAATAAAAAATTTTAACTAAATTTTCACTTTCGGGCACCTATAACGGTTAAACCATGAGGAATTTGAAGATGATGTAAACTATAGTTTTGTGGAGTTTTGTTTGTAGATTCTAAATATATTTGTTTCAAAAATTTTGGAATCAGATTGCACTTCTTTTTCCATCCCCCTCAAAATCTAGTTCTTTAAAGAACAACAACATTTTTAAAAAGTGACGCTCACCGTATAACGCATAACTTATTTTCCATGAAGCATAAAATTCTAATTCTTTGAAATTTAGATTTTTGAATCTGATATCTAGTGCTTCCACTTGGTTAGATATTTTTTTATTGAATTTTTTTTCTTCAATCAAGTTTTGAAGTCAAACCAATTACAATTCAGACATAGCGCGACCATATAACACTTAACTTTTTTTGTATGAATCAAAATTAAATTTTTCTTTTTTTGTTGGATCAAGGACTTCAATATCTGGTGCACTCATATTTTTCATTTCTTTTTTGATAATATGCTACTTTTCCACATGTGCAGAACAGAGAGCTTGATTTTCGGTTAAAAACCTACATTCTCAAGAAATAAAAATTAAATATAATAATCAAATTAAATTTTATTAAAATTATAATTTTTTGGAAGCTTATAATAAGGACTGCATACTTGAAAAAAAATAAATTTTAAATGAATTCATTTGATCCCCCAAAAGGTAAATCAAAAGTGGTTTTTTATCAGCATTTTGATAGGTGTAAAGGAGACATTATAGGTAAGGTTTAAAACTAGCGGGGTTCTAAAAATATGTGATTTCAATAAAAATTAGGATATCTTAGAAATTGTAAGCCACTATTGTGGCAGCACCCTTTCCTTTTTCTTTTTTCCCTTTTCTTTGTATGTATGTGTGTATCATGTTCCCCCATATCATGTGTTTGATGTTCTGTCTCTTTGTACACTTCCTCTATTTTTCCCTCTATTCTTCTATATGTCGTGCATTTCCTTTTTTCATTTTTGTATTGTGTTTTCCTTTTGTGGGTGAGACAAAGCACATATACACCTTATTTCTCTTCCATGTTGACCTAAAAGGTCCCTTTCCCTTTTTCCTCTTTGTTTTGTGTTTTCCTTTTAGGGATGACGCAAAGCGTAGAGATGCCTTATGTCTCTTCCATGTTGACTCAAAAGGTCTAGGCTTTCCTTTTTGACTTTTTGTTTTGTGTTTCCCTTTTTGGGATGACACAAAGCATTGAGACGCCCTATGTCTCTTCCATGTTGACCCAAAAGGTCCTTTTTCTATTTTGTTTTTGCTTGTTTTTTCCTTTTGGGGATGATGTTGGGCATTGAGACTGAAATGTCTCCCTCATGTTGACCCAAAATATTTTCCTTTTCCTCTTCTTTCAACTTTTTGTTTTCTTTTCACTTGTGTTTTCCTTTTGGGGACAATGCAAAGCATTGAGACCACAATTTCTCTTCCATGTTGACCCAAAACGGACTTTGTTTTTCCTTTGTTTTCACTCTCTTTGTGTCATTCTTCCAGTTCTATGTGCTTTAGGGAATGATGACAATTTTGAGCTCTTTAATAAAAACATTGCAGCAATGAACATACTGGCCCCAAATCCATAGATCCTTTATGTGTTTGGTGTGTTCCTTTCTGGGGGGCAACCTCCTTTTCTTTTCTTTTTTCTTCACATGAAGCAGCCTAACTTAGAAACATATGACTTGGCATAGGGGATTTCCAAGTTGGCTCTCATGTCTCATTTTATTTTTGCATTTTTCCTTCACTAATTTAAAGTAATTTCTCATAGAATGGTGTGTAGCAATTCCTTTAAAGTGGGAGGCATACATTGGCATCATTTCATTTGCATTCTTGGTTCTTAGTGTAGCCTTGTCACTTCATACGATGCGTTTGTCACTTTGTGGATGACATTGGGTGTGATGTCCTTCATAAGTATGATCTCTCTTAGCATGTTACACTTCTCTTAGTGGCCTAATGCGATGCACTGCATCCCCTAAGTTGTGAATATTTTGTTCTTTGATTGGTCCTCTCTTGGAGACATTAGACACAATGTTCCCTAAGTGATAGACCTCACATAAACTTAACAAGACTCCTTTGAACATCTTTTCCATTTTACACTTTTACACTTTTACATTTTACATTTTGCATTTTTTCCACCTTTCATAACGCAACTTGTGTGCCTGTGGTACCTTTCCCTTTGTTCATGGGTTCTAAGAATATGAATATTTTCTTGTATCATGAAGTATGAGCCAACATTTTTCTTTGTGACACCTTGTTTAAGTTATTAAGAGGTATAACTTTGATATGGTTGAGCGAGAAGCCCATTTAGTGGCACGACTTTCCCCATAGCCACCTTTGTGTTTGTGAGTGCATACCAACTAGCATATGTATGTTACCTTTTGGGCCTTCTCACCTGACAGATCACCATGAGTTCTGTCACCCCAAAGTGAGTATGCATTTTCTTTTTCAAACAAACAACCTATATCTAATCCAAAGCTAGTTCGACAGATGATCGAATATCCATCTAACTTTTCCTCTTTCATTTCAACACTTGTGTGTTCCTTTGTTATTATGTTTAGTTGGTCATGGGATCTTCATCCTAGGGGCTTGATCATCCCTCCTAATCATTGTCATTCCATCTTGCTAATGTAAGTGCATTGATACCTCGCTCTTGATATGCATGGCTACTTTAGTGTGAGTTTGAAGCAAGTTCATCCTCTCACTAAAGTGGGGGCTAAATGTGTTGTAGAAAAATGGACCCTTATAATTTTCATGGAATTTTATCTTTTTTCATGATGCTTGGTCCATTTTTCTCTAATTTAATGTTGCAATATGGCTTAAACATTCACATTAGGTCTTTAAAATTCAAATTATAGCATCTTGTGAAGGTGTTGTGAAGTGTTAGAAAACATTTCTACACTTTTCTAGACTCTATTCACCTAAAAAACACCTTTTCATTACTTATCAAGTCCTATTTAGAAGTGTTGTAAAGTCTTGTAACAAGATTTCATACTTTTCTAGGCATAATTTCACTATTTACACCTTTCTTATGCTTTATTTGACCCCTTTATGCCCTTATAAGGCTTAATTATGTGTATTTTTGAATGTAAACTGGACAAACAACATTAAATGTGACTTATTTCCCAACATGTACTTTCAAGTCCAAGGTGGGACCCATTCACCATGGATGGTGAATGAGTCCCTCTTGGCTCCAAATTTAAAATATTTTAATTTTTCTTTCGGGTTTTTATTCAAAATTACCTTATGTCAACCTATGATGAGGTATCAATGGATTACTAAGGCACAAGTGTGTGTAAATAAGTGTTTTTATCCTCATTTTACATATCCTACAATCTCCCAATTTCATAATTCATTCAAGAATTCAATCATCCATTCAAGCACTTTGCATCATCTAATCAAGCATCAACCAAGCGTCTTGGAGCTGCCATTGACATAACTTTATATTTTCTTCAAGGGTTTGGTAAGTTGATAACATTTGCATGTTATTTGTTTATCATTCTCTTACATTTCATTATTTCATTAAGGGTTTGATTACCAAAGTGGGATTTGTTCAAGGAAAACCCCTATTCTCTAACCATCAACCATTTTTCCCCTCTTGCATATGTGTTTGCAGACTTGTTTATGTAGATTTGGCAAGCATTTAGGTGTTGAAAGTTGGTCAACAAGTCAAGAAGGTGCTTGAAGTCAAATAAACCTCATTTCAAGCTTGGAGAAGACATTCTATCCATTTTATATTGAAATAACTTCATCAACCCGACAAGCAGATAACCTCATATCTGGTATTGCAGAATTGTCCCCTAATTTCTCAAAATCAGTGGCGAATGAGTCCCACTGGTGATTTATAGTGATCTTAGTTAGCATTTAGAATATTCTAGATTCTCTATTTTTTTCCTAGGTGCACTCTGAATCAACCTTCTTATTTTTTGTTTTGTTTTTGTTGATACTTAGCTCATGTTTGCATATCACATTGTGTTTTCAATCATTGCATAAATCTTAGGTTTTGCATGCATAATCAGTCAAATAGATCATCCAATTGCATTTAGTTCATTCCATTTAGTCTAAATAACATCATACATTGCATAATTTGAGTGAACCTAGCTAGACTTTTGAGTGGGGTTTATCTCTCTCCTTTTAGGTAAAACATCCTAAGAGCGCAAGAGTAGTCCATAAGCCCTACCCAAAAATCTATAGTTTAGTGTCGAGCACTACAGGTGATAGAGGTTTTAATATTTGTTTTTAGTTTTTTTTTTTGACATTTTGTAGGAAGTTTGGGTTGGTCTAGAGTACAAATTGTGCTTTCTTATGGTACAAGAGTGGTGGGTGGTTTGAGAGGAAAGTTTGTGGGTTTTCATGGTGAGGGTTGGAAGGTCAATTGTCATTTTATCTAGGTTGTTTGTATTTCATTTTTTCAAGTATTTTTTCTTGAGTTGAGCACTAGGGCTTGAAGGTTTAATATCATAGTACAATATTATTTTCTTCCATGCCATTATTATAAATAAATACTCCTTAGTTGAGCATTAGGTTTCAAAGGGTTTTAATGTGATTTTATAGGGTTGTTCTTTCAATGTGATGTTTGGAAGTTAATTTTATTTTATATATAGTTATTTTCATGTCATTGTGTGAAATAATTTTTATCATAAAATTTATTTCTCATAGAAACTAAAATCAATTAATTGTAGTTGTCAATACTATTGTTGAGTAGGAAAAATGATCCTAGATCCAATTAAATTAACTAGGATTATCTCCTTTTCACTTGACCCAAAATTTAAACATAAATTGACTAGGGTTTTATTATTAGCTTTCCTCCACATGGGAGAGCCAATTTGAGTTGTGTTGTGATAAATTTGAAGGGTATGTGTAGGATCATGATGGGCCAAAAAGTGGCAATATGATGGGTATGTGTAGGCTATGTGGCTGATGAATTTTTTTTACCCAAAATTGATGAAACGAAAAGGGTTTTTAAAGGAGATTATCAAATTTCCACCAATATAAATTATGCTTTACTTTGAATTTAATAAATAATTATTATTCATTTTCTATTTGAATTATGACTAAATTCCTAATTGATAGGCTGATTGAAAAGCATCTATAGCTTTCAAAACGGTATCACATTTTTTGAATCGAAAATATGCATCATTCTATGCTTACATACTATAGGATTAAAAAAAATAAGAATTGAATTTCATGAAGTTTTGACCAAGTTAAGATTAATTCGAGACATCTGATTTTATATTTTTAAAAGTTGTAATAAAAAATTCATAATTAATTATTTACTTGAAAAAAATTTACAAAAAATATGCATCACATTGGGACAGGAGTCCTCTACTTATATCTAAAATCTTGTAAAAATATATTATCATTTTACTGTGGTTAGGGTGGTTAGACAGACACCTACTTCTTATTTTTTCCTTGAAATTTAAGTACTACTGCATTGAAATTTCAAAATTTCACCAAATAGATCCTTTTTAAAAAATAAACCTAGTAATTTAGAAACCACATTCAATTTGCTATAGATTCTATTCTTACATATTTTTGAAATAATATTGATAAATTATTCAAATTTTTACGTAAGGTTTCCTAACTTTGATTTTTCTAAATTTTTTTGCCACTTAAGGGCCTTTTTTTCCATGATGATCCTGCACATAACCTGAATTGTGTTTTGACAAAGCCCATTTGACATACAATCTTAGATCTAAAAATGTAACTTAGTGGAAAAACAAAAACAAAAAGTTGCAAAACTAACTTGGATCTAAGAATTGATAATAGTGAGGAAACTACACTATGAATTTGAGCTTGAATTGACTAGTCTAGGGTGCAGTGCGCCCTAGACTGGACTCCTATTTTTTTGAATCTAAAAGTTTCAAGATTTGGATTAAGGTTTGAACTTTGTTTTCCCAGGCTATCTTTTTCTAAAATCTTTAGATCCGACCTTGATGTGAAAACCCTTGAAGAAGAGATGTCAAACAAGTTGCCACAAAATGTTGATTGATGGATGCCTTGATTGCTTGATAGAATTGTAGAAGGTTAGCTCATAAAATATAATGGATTACTAAAACTAGCATATAGAGGATAACTCAATACATCTTCATGATTTGACATGATTGATCATAATGAATTCTTGCACATAATATATTCATTCATCTAGATGTGTTATAAGCTTAAACTTGATTGATGAAATTGATGTAATAATGCTACTAATTCGTCTCTTGACTTCCTTTGATTGATTTTAGGATCTTCAATTTGCTCAATAGAATTTATAGGATCTAAAATGGTGAAAATACCTTGTATTTATATGCAATTATTCTAATTTCTTGAAAATAAAAAACCGATGGTCTACAAGTGAAATTAAAAATTTAAATAGTAAATTACTAAAAAAACAATATTCAAATTTGGACCCTAGAGAGGCTGTCTAGGGTGTAGTGCACCCTAGACTAGATCCACCTTTTTTAGGGTCTAAAAGTGTCGGAGGAAAAATATTCAATGCATAAGTCATTTCCCATCTTTGATTTTCCAAATATTTTTATAAAAAAGGTAATTAATGCATAGTTAGGTCTAAGCACATAGGAGGGAGCAAAACCTAGTGTGAAATTGTCAGGGGTGATAATTTTCAATGCTACAACTCTATTGTTCCTTTGAAAATGTTAAATTATATTGTTACTAGTCATAGATATGTATAGTTTCATGTGAACTTATAGGTAAAATATTATATCTTCAAAGGTTACAATTGGAAAATTATAGTTGGCCATTTGATTTCAGAGATATTACAAAGACGGAAGTTGTAAGCACACAAAGCTTCCCACGCCAACACCAATTTGGATGTGAATGGATTAGCACAAGGTTACATTTAAAGAAACGATTTGGGGGCTAGTTGAATAAAGTTTACAGTGCGGGACAAAAAAAATTAGTTTTAAAAAAAGAAAGAAAAAGCGATGTACAACTCTTACCATATTTAACACATTTGTGTCAAAGGAAACCATATACTTTCTTTGGGATAGGCTATTAAAAATCTATTATAATATTAAGACCACAAAATAAGCTCTTTTAGAGGTTGCTCTACCTCCTCTTCCTTGTTATTCTACATACAGTAAAGTGAGCAGATTGTTGGTGTGCTTTCAAATATGTATGGAAGGCTAGGAAATGAAAGTGAAGTGAGTTTTTTGGCATTTGGGAGAGTTGCTCTTTTTGAGATTGCTCTGCCTCCTCTTCCTTGCTTTCCATGTGGTCTTCTTCAAGAGTGAAGTGTTGGTAGGTTGTGGGTTTACTTTGAAATATGTGGAAGCTAAGGAATTTGGATCATTTTGCATTGGGAAGGGCTTCTCAGAACTTCAAAAAGATCAAACCCATGATTTGCAGAGGCCAAGACTTGGGTTATA
The DNA here is from genome assembly GCA_007258455.2 of Sequoia sempervirens. Lineage (NCBI taxonomy): Eukaryota > Viridiplantae > Streptophyta > Pinopsida > Cupressales > Cupressaceae > Sequoia > Sequoia sempervirens. The sequence continues at coordinate 81,550 of VDFB02031819.1, read as the reverse complement.
TTCTAACACACCTGACAACTCATTTGTGGTTCTCAATATATCTTCCCTTTCTAAATATTGTTGTAAACAAGTCTCATCTATAAAGATCTCGACCATAAATGGTTGAGATGTAATCTAATGTAATGTGAATCCTTTTTTGATGAATGTTGTTTGTTCTCTTGTAAATAAACTCATGGGATCTAATGTGATGTGCCCATCTTAACAAATTTGTCAGTTGATCTTTGTATTGTAGAGCATCGTGTAGGAGGGGTTTTACTTCTAATTGTGGCGTGGATCAAAATAATACAAAGAATACATTATAGAGGGTAAGTACCAACATCAAAAGGAAATTAAATTTGATAGAATAAATACCCTGGTCATACCTCCATTTTAAGGCCAAATAAAATTTACATTTCTCTTTGTAGTTCTTAGCCTTTCATGACACACAAACTCATTTTAAGAAAAAGAAATACAGATGAAAATGGTTTTTTTTAATAATTTTTTCACTATGGATTGGACAGGGTAGGATTCTAGCAATTTCCAAGTGCACTTCAGGGGCTCTATGATTGATCTATTGTCAACTGAACCTCCAACTCTAGATCAGATGGTGTATATATTGATTATCTAACACAGGTCCTTACATTGTCTTTGACTCATTTACCTTCCTTGTAAGATCATAATACATAAAATTATGAACTAATTAAGACTTAAATCAATGAAAATTTTTAAGTGCAGTTTCAAGAATTATAGAAGGTGGATTGTTAAGGTTAGTTATTGGATCAATGAAAGGGTTGGTGATGGGGTGATGGAGTCAATGAATGGATTGGTTATGGGGGTGATAGGGGTGATAAAGTCAATGAATGGATTGGTTATAGGGGTAATGAAGTCAATGAAAGGATTAGTGACAAGGTCGATGAAAGGATTGGTTGTAGTAAGTTCTTTGAAGGAATGATGGGAGGGACGGATTTTAATGGTGGAAGAAGTTATCCTAGTGTTCATGGGAGTAACATAACATTTGTATTTTTCTTATCATGAGAAATATATCCGATGTCTTGAAATCCTTGATTTGGATGAACATGAATGGGCTTTAATATTTGTTGCTCGTGAAGCTATAATCCTTTGCCTTAATAGTTCATGATTCTACACATTCAATTTGTGATGGGATACTTTTTAGTTTGAAAGCAAGATGAAAATCCATCATTAGTAGCTTGGAACAATTGGGTTTTTTAAAATTATTTTTAGTAAGGAAACCAAACATAAGAAAGGTGGTTGGGCCCAATAGATAGTATGTTCACTCTTAGATGGGGTTGATGAGGATTTAAGAGGATGTTTGTGTTTAATTAGGATTAATGAAGCCAATGGAGGTGCTTTGACCTTGATTTTGTTGTGGACAAGTTTGGCCATGTGCGGGGAAAGGATCTTGATGTTCATTTCATGATCAATGTGGGCATGTTTCCCTTAATCTTGATGTATCCTTGATCAAGTGGCTTTTGAATTGAGCTCTTCAACTGCAAGTGTTGACAAGAAATATATTTATAGATTTTATGAGGTTTATGGATCTAGAATTTGTGGATATTATGAAAGGGGTGGATGGACTCCATTTAGCCTTTTAAATGGGTTGATTTGTGAAAATGGTCATACTGGGGGGTTTTTGCATGATATTGTCTTGCTCACGCTTTTGGGGGTGTAACATAACTCTCCATATTCATTTTTTTTATTCCTTGTTGGTAGCCCTTGGATAACATCCTTCATAGTTGTGTTGGGTTGATTGGATTGATTAGTTTGAATAGCTAGATTGGATTGGTTAGTTTGGTTAGATTTATTAGATTTTAGCTATGAAGGTTTATTTGATGGAGGATTTATGCAAGGAGATAGGGTTACCATTTATTCATTTGAGACAAGGAGTTGGCCAAGAACATCTTGGTTTTAGCGTTGGTTTATGCATGAAGGCATATTTTGTTATTGTTGAAAATTGAGGTGTTAATGTAGCTTAATACTTTGTAAAACTATTATACTTGCTAATCTAAATATGTATACTTTGTTATAGATTCTTTGTTGGTGATTATCTGATTAATTCTTTTTATCATTTGTAGAATGAAGAAAGAATTTGTAGAAGAATTAGACATGATATTAGAAGATACACAACATATATCATGGAGAAACCCTTTCAGGAAAAAACTCCACCAATAATCAATGTATTATTTAATCTCTGAAGTAGATTACAATAATTACAATTCTTCCTTGAGATGCTTCTTTTGCCTTCAACAAATCTTCTTCACAACCTGCAATAAAACTGATACAAACTCTCTTCAACTTGCTTGAGATAAATAGGAAATATTCAACCTTGTAAACTCCAAAGAGTTACAATTACAAAGATCAAAGCTTATCACCAGAAACCTACACCTATCTCTTGCAAGTAGAGCTCAACCATGAAGAACAATGTCAAATCAACTCCTTCATCCATTTGGGTGTCCCAAACTGAAGTCATAACTCAACCTTTATTATGTAGATATCTTCAAAGCTTATTCTTAAAGTAGGCGCCCAAGAATAGGCCTAATTATCTCAGCCTTCTGAAATATCTTAGCATGCAAAAGAGTTAACTCCAAGAAGCCAACTTGGGTTCCCAAGGTGGGTCCAACTCATTCTCTGTTAACTGAAACATATCTCTCCACCATTCATGGAAGAATGGTCATCCCATGTTAATTGAAGGAAGTTACCTATTATCTGTCATGCAACTCAAGCCATTAGTCATGCATTTCAAGTTAACTAAAGTCAACTAGAATTCAACTAAAATGAATTGAAGATAACTAAACCATAACTGAATTGAATTGAATTGAACTAAACTAAACTAAACTAAACTAAACTGAACTAAAATGAACTTCATGCATGTAAACATCAATCCTTAACTCCCAAGATCTTTACATGCATTACAAAAGTGTTATATCTTACTCCAAACAATTAACTTAACTCAAGGTGAGTACCATCTTCCATGTGGGTGCCCCATGTGCTCCTATTATTTAGGAACTCATCTTGGATTCCCTCACATGCTCCTATCATTTAGAATTAATTAAAAATGTCAATTGACATGACTATTTCATCTAAAATTAATCTCTCTTTAATCCTAATGTTTGAGAGCACTTTCCAAGGACTTAAGAGACACATGAAATAAATAATGTTTAGGATTGCAATTAAATGGCATCCTATTTCCAATATTCTCCCACTTGACATTATACATTGCAGTTATTTTAAACAAGGAATCATTATTATAAATCAAGTACAAGACTCAAGGCCAATGGCCTACCTGCACCAACTAATCAATCCATGCCAACTTCAAATGCAACCTGCATAATCATGAAGCTCCAAGAAAATGATTAAAACCAAGAGAACGTATCTGAAGGAACTGGTTTCATAAGATAATATGTAACATTAATTAAAGTGTTGACTTTCTCAATTAATACCTTCCAACTCTCAACCATTTCTCGCACAAAGTGATACTTAACATCAACATGCTTAGTACGAGTATGATACATAGGATTCTTGGCTAAACACATAAGAGTTTGACTATCACATTGAAGTTTAACTTACTTGCAATTAAAACCAATACCTTTCCCAAGTATCCTTATCCAAACTACCTCTTTGGAGGCATGTGAAACCACCAAGTGTGTTGAACTCACATTCAACCAAGGTGTGGGCTCCTCATTCTTTTCTGTTGAAAAATCTTTTCTTGCTAGTAACCATTCCAACAAATATATCTTACCATAAGAGAACTTAAGCCTCACCTATTTCTCCAAGTATCCATGAGGACCTATAACCAACCAATCCATGCCAAACTCCAAATGTAACATAGCACTATCATGAAGTAATCAAGCAAATGATTATTGTACCCAATACTTAAGAGAACTACACAAGATAAATGTCAAAGCTCCAATCTTGAACATAAACATGACATCCATGATCTAAACATCTCCTCCTAGGAGATCACATGCACCATAACACACTTAAACATACTAGTCTCAAGAGAACCATTCCAAACTCTAAATGCAAAAAGAATAAACCATGACATAATAGAAACCACTCTAAACCAAGAAAACATATCCCCAATCACTTGAAGATAACCTTACCAATGATACATCCACATCATTACCAACAACTCCCATTGAATTGTGGTACCGAGTCACACATGGCATCGTGACTAACATCCTCTTCATGAAGATCACTATATCCTACCAAAGCTCCCACTGAATTGTGATACTGAGCTATACATGGCAACAAGATGAACATCAAATCATCACTGTCAAAAGCATATGGAATTTCAGACATTTCCTCATGATCAAAATTATCATAACATGTACCATTCCACAACTCTAAACCGCTAATCAAGAGTATACCATGACATAATAACAATACCATCCTAAAACAAAGAATCCACTTCATTTCCAAATGCTCCCACTGAACCGTGATACTGAGCAATCCCATGGCATCATGATGCACATAATCAAAACCACATTTTTGTCATAAGCTCCCACCAAACCTGTGAATCCAAGCTCTTAAATACACATGATAAACATCCTCTAAAGCAAGAATATATACCTCTTGTAGCAAACTTATTATCAGAAATCAACAATAACAAAAATAGTAAGAGCTCCCACTACAGCCAAAAAAACCTCGAATATTTATGAGAAAGGCGTCCCAATACTCTACCCAACCTCAACTTTGATACCAAATGTTGAAAATTGAGGTGTTAATGTAGCTTAATACTTTGTAAAAATATTATACTTACTAATCAAAATATGTATACTTTGTTACAGATTCTTTGTGGGTGATTATATGATTAATTCATTTTATCATTTGTAGAATGAAGACAAAAGTTTTAGAAGAATTAGACAAGATATTAGAAGATACACAACATATACCGTGGAGAAACCCTTTCGGGGAAAAACTCCACCAATAATCAATGTATTATTTAATCTCTGAAGTAGATTACAATAATTACAATTCTTCCTTGAGATGCTTCTTCTGCCTTCAACAAATCTTCTTCACAACTTGCAATAAAACTGATACAAACTCTCTTTAACTTGCTTGAGATAAATAGGCAATATTCAACCTTGTAAACTCCAAAGAGTTACAATTACAAAGCCTAAAGCTTATTACAAAAAACCTACGCCTATCTCTTGCAAGTAGAGTTCAACCGTTTGGGCATCAAATCAACTCCATCCATTTGGGCATCCCAAACTGAAGTCATAACTCAACCTTTATTTCGTAGATATCTTCAAAGCTTATCCTCAAAGTAGGCGCCCAAGAATGGGCCCACTTAACTCAGCCTTCTGAAATATCTTAGCATGCAAAAGAGTTAACTCCAAGAAGCCAACTTGGGTGCCCAAGGTGGGTCCAAATCATTCTCTATTAACTAAAACATATCTCTCCACCATTCATGCAAGAATGGTCATCCCCTATTAACTAAAGGAAGTTACCTATTATCTGTCATGAAACTCAAGTCATTAGTCATGCATTCCAAGTTAACTGATGTCAACTAGCATTCAACTAAAACTAATTGAAGATAACTAAACCATAATTGAACTGAACTGAACTGAACTGATTCTAAACTGAACTGAACAGAATTGAACTAAACTAAACTGATTGAATTGAATAGAACTTCATGCATGTAAACATCAAACCATAACTCCTAGGATCTTTACATGCATTACAGAAGTATTATCTCTTACTCCAAATAGTTAACTCAAGGTGAGTACCACCTTCCATGTGGCCGCCCCATGTTCTCCTATTATTTAGGAACTCATCTTGGATTCCCTCACATGCTCCTATCATTTATAATTAATTACAAATGTCAATTAACATGATTATTTCATCCAAAATTAATCTGTCTTCAATCTTAGTGTTTGAGAACACTTTCCAAGGACTTAGGAGAGACATGAAATAAATAATGTTTAGGATTGCAATGAAATGGCATCGTATTTCCAATAGTTATAATAGCTTATTCTTGATGTGTGTGAACACATGTCATTTTGGATTAGGTGGTTCATGTGTTAAGGGATTAGGATCTATGGGGATGGATCTGGAATAGAATTAGGATTGATATGGATGGGTGGAGGATTTAATGTTGTAGGGTTTGTAGGGATGTATGGATGGTTTAATAGATGAATTATTTTGGGTAAGTGAATAAGGATTAGTCCTAATATGGAATTATATAGGATAATTTAATGTTTTAGTATTTGTAGGGATTGATGGAAGGTTTAATGGTCTTGAATCTTTATTGATTAGGGGGATTAATGGATAATGTATTATGCATTTAGGTGGAAAGATTAACAATTCAATATTTATAGGGTTTTATGAAGGATTTAATAGTTTGGGATATTTATGCATTTACATAGGTCTTAATAAGTGAAGGATTATATGTTTAGGTGACTATTTAATGGTTTAGGATTTATAGGGTTTGATAAAGGATTTAATGGTTTGGGGTCTTTATGGGTTGATAGCTTGCAAGTAAGTAACACATGAAGGATTATACATTAGGTAGATGGTTTAATAGTTTAATATTTGAAAGGTTTCCCCTACCTAGGTGTTCAAGGTTATAGTTTGAGGGAAGCTTGGATCCATTACTTATAAGGTACCCAACCGACACATCTTTGTTTTAATTTAGGATATAGTATAATGAGGTGTTGCTCTTTCCATGAAGGGGCAGTGGATTTTAGACTTGGATTTACATGACAACTTGTGAAAGGATGCTTTTGGGCTAAAGAATTTTGATGGTTTATGCTTAGGCAATTAGGGCTTTATAGCTAGCTTGCTCGAGATATTTTTTTCAAGAGATTGATTAATATATTCATCTTGATCTACAATACTATTATCCTCAAAATATTCATCTTGATTGACATATCTATCTATCTATCTATCATCATCATCATGTTCAAAGGGGAACAAAAGATCCATACAATCCACTATAGTTTGAGGATATGATTGAAGGATTTGGATAGTGGAACTATTAATTGTTTTTGGTATAGTTCATTGACATCTAGAAGGAGCCCCATGTTGGTCCACTTCCACTTTTCCTTTTAGTGCTACTAAGATTGTAGTTGTGCATTGAATGTGTTTCGTTGGATCAAATCTATATTCTTATTTTTGGTATTTGAAAAAATAATTATAATGGATATCATTATGTTTCTAAAGAGATGACATGACTGTGTGATTTAAATGTGATACCTTGAGTTTCTTAAAATACTCAAGAAAACAAGTACAAACTTACAAATTGAGAGACGTGAACTGGATTATTCCACACAATTTGTTGTGTGATTCCTCATGATTTGTGGTATTTGAGGCTTTCTTCTTCCCTAAAAGAATTATTGCAAGAGAAAATACAAGAACGATATACCAAAAGGAAATATGACACAACATTTGAACTCTCTCTAGACACATTCAAAGAATGGTGGCCTATAGAGATCTTGATGAATATATACTATTGACAAATTCAATTACAACACCACTAAATTATGAGAAAAAATACTTACAAATACCTCTAAACTTGCCACCACTATGTATGCTTTAATTTTCTTTTTTAATCTTCCTCACACATAATACATAAACAATAAATAGAAAAGTGTAATAAGTGAAATACAAAACAATCATTGAGATTGACTAAAATATTAAAAATTCAAATAATAAAGGGGTAACTTTCATTAGGTGTGTCAAATTGTAAGTGTGAAATTTAAATAAAACAAACATTTCAATAAACAAAATACAAAATTCAAATTAAATTAAATGCTCAACTCAAATAGATATAAAAATGGACAATCTGAATAAAATAATTTTAAAACATGATGTGATACCTCTTGTCAATTGGATGTGCTCTATAATTGATATAATATTTATTGTTCGCTTGGACAACATCTACTTGTGCAATGAATTTGATCCTAATTTATAGATTTCGATGAGATGGATGAGTGACTAGGATTTGGTCTTGGATCATGAGTTTTCCCCCATTAAAGGTGGAGTGGATGTGGAGAGGTGAGAGTTTTTTTTTTTAATTTTTGACTGCAAGAATCGGGTAGCACGACCCCCTATAAACTGCAGTGCGCCTGGTAAACTTTTTAACGTGACCGGCGGCGCTGGCGCGACACGCCCTCCGGTACCACAGGACGGGGGAGACTAGAACTCGTGACTAGCAGAGCCGCAACAGAATTACTTAGCCAACCGAGTTAGGGCCCCCGCCCTGAGAGGTGAGAGTTATTATTAGCTAGTTAACTCATTTACTTATTTAATGAAATTATTTAATTATTTTGATCATTGAATTAACTTATTTGATTTGATTTATAATAATTTTGTTAAATTATTCATAAATATAAGACTTATTTGAACTTATTTTAAAAAATGAGTATTTGTGAGAAAATAAATAAATTAAAATAATTAAATAATACAAAATATTTGGCATACGACAAATTCACCACCTACCGATGAAAAATTAACTGCCAACAATTCATTGCCCTGGAAAATTAACCCCATTAATTAATTTTCTACGGTGGTGAATTTTCCCATGGTGAATTTGTCATGGAGGTGAATTTTCCCATGCTGAATTTTCCATTGGTGAATTGCTGGCTGTGAATTTTCCTAGAGTCAAAATATTTAATTAATTTAATTTTGATAAAGTGGATTAATTAAGATAAGATGAATTATTTTAATGAGTGGATGTTAGGTATTGAGGTGGGGGTAGTGCTATGGAGATGAGCATATGCAAAATTTTAGAGTCTACACTAGATTAATATTAATGATGTGTGCTTTCATAGGTAGCCCTACTTGTCCCTTTTATGCAATAAAAAGAAAAAAATAATATGAAGGGTGTGCTTTTATCATAGTTAGCATGCATCTTTGAATTGCTTCTACGATTAAAAAATCCTTACCACATTTGGATTTTTGATAGAAAAATATACTCAAGTCCCAATTAAACATTGTTGCATTGATATTTTCCATTACATAATCAAGAGTCAAAATAAATGATCTATGAACTAAATAGAACAATTTGATCCCTCATTTATTAATTATATAGCTTTTAGAGTGGCATCTAAATATAAAATACATATTTTCCACTTTTTTCTCTCTTGTCTTGCTTTCACTTTATCTTTGTTGATAGATATGTTGTCGTAAAGTTTAGTTGAGAGTTACAATGCTCAAGTCAATCAAGCCTAGCTAACCTTTTCCCTTTAGCCCATTTATCCCTATGGTTGGGACCTTTTTATGATCATAGTCCTTTCCTTATCTTGGTAGAATTGCTAGTGTGATTCTATCCACTTTTATTACCACTCATTTCCTTGATTCTCAAGCCAACCTTAATCCAAAATATGACATTGCAAGTTGTCTTGATTGCAAAAATATTCAATTAAATACTTAGTATTGCTGAATTAAAGACATTTCCTAAGGTATCATTAAACATTCATTCATAGAATCTTATAGAATTATTGGAGCATCTAGAGTAGTAAGGAGCAATAAAGGAGCATCATTAGATGAGGGACAACTCTACATCAAACTACTATTTTGACATTCTTTTATCTTTCACTACATAATATGATGATAATAATAAGGGATTTGGCCAAGGTGCAAGTAAGAAGCTAGTTGCTTCCCATCCTGGCAAAATAGATCCAACCACCTTGACAATAAATACATGTTTAGAAGTATAATGATAGAAATAAGGGGCACACAACTATCATAGAAAAAATTATAGAAAAATAAGAAGATTGTAGATTTTGGTAGATAGAATTGTAGTTAACGATTTTATAGAATTAATTTATAGAGTTTAAAGAAATATATGTTTGACAAGATTTGATAAATGTAAGAGAAATTCAATTATAGAAATATAGTTACTAACAAATCCCAACTAATTTATATATCACTTGAAGAAATTAAATACCTCGACTCTCTTGTTATAATTATACTTTACTCATACATTGGGCTCAAACTGTTTACAATGGTATAAATTTAATTTAATTGCTTAATTGTTTTTTCTTTTAATTATGATGTGTATTTATAAGTGGAAAGAAGGAACGTGAAGACATGATGCCATATTTTGCATATTTCTATTGTTATTAGGTTGGTGTTTTGAGATGACTGGAAGTGGTACCCGCCATTATTATTATTTTTTTTTTATATTGTGGATGCTTGAATTCGGGACCTTTTAGATCCCTACAACAACGACCATTTGGAAAACGAAACTTTTAGATCCCTACAATAGCAACCACTTTGAAAAGCCATTTTGAATTCGGGACCTTTGCTTAAAGAAATTAAATATCCCGATTCTCTTGTTATAATTATACTTTACTCATACATTGGACTCAAACCGTTTACAATAGTTTAAATTTAATTTAATTGATTAATTGTTTTTTTTTAAATTAACATAAATTATGATGTGTATTTATAAATGAAAAGAAGAAAGAAACGTGACAGAGACTTGATGCCATATTTTGCATATTTCTATTGTTATCACGTTTGTGTTTTGAGATTGGGAGTGGAGCCCGCCATTTTGAAAGCACAAAAAGAGACTAATGATGATGATTTACTTTAAATTACGATGGTACAAATTTGATAAATTATGTACCATCACAATCTCCCAAATAAAGTAGATGCTGTCCTTCGACAATAATCGTGTTCAATATGTTACAAGTTCCTGCACTCCACTTCTATTTTTTATATCTAAAATTTGCTGTCCCGCACAGTTAACTTTATTCCATTAGCCCCCAAATCGTTTCTTTAAATGTAGCCCAGTGTTAATCCACTAATACATCCAAATTGGTGTTGGCGTGGGAAGCTGTGTGTTCTTTCAACTTCTGTCTCTGAAATCAAATGGCCAAGGCGGTTGGAAGTCCATCAATAGGGAGAAACATCCCAAGGCGAGGTCATGTGAAAGTTGCCATTGCTTCCTCTCTCTTTAAATCAGTAAAAGCACTTTTAAGACCTCAAAATAAGGTCTTTTAGAGATTGCTTACATTCTTTCAAATATGTATGGAAGACCAGGAAAGGAAAGTGAAGTGAGTTAGGTATTTGGCTTTTGGCGAGTGCCACTATTTTAGAGGTTGCTCTGCCTCTTTTTGCATCTCTTTCATCTGGTGTTCTTCAACAGTGAATTGCAGGCGGATTGCAGGTTGTGGGTTGTGGGCGTCTTCTCAAACCCATGGTTTGCAGAGGTCAAGACGTGGGTTATGTTCTAACACACCTGACATCTCATTTGTGGTTGTCCATCTGTCTTCCCTTTCTCAAAAGTGTTGTACAGGAATCGCACTTGTAAAGCTCTCGATCATGAAAGGCTGAGATGTAATACGAATCGCTTTTTTCAGAATAATTTCAGATGACAAGTCAGACAATTGTTTTTAAGTTGGGAGTGCGTTGTTCAGCGTTATTTTTACTCTTAAAAGTTATTTTATTTTACTTTTATAAGAATTCAAAGAAATTATGTTTCTATATAAAATGAATTTTTATTAGAAAATTGCAATAATGTTTAGTTTAAAAAAAATACATATTATAGATTTTAGTTTTAATTATTAATTATTAATTATTTCATGTATTTATTTACATGATCATATATGATATTTCATATCTTGATTTTTTAATATTTTTATTGGTTATAATGAATTCAGAAGCATAACAATATTTGTTTGATGATCAATTTACAATTAGAGAGGTACCCATAAAACTTCAAAATTGCACTTAAAATGTTTTGTATATTTGAGTCTTTATTGGTTCATAGTTTTTGTATTATGATACTAGTAAAAACATAGAAGGTGCTATGAAATGACTAATAGAAATACTATTTTTTTTAATATTGATCAAAGTTGAATTACAAATTAAGAAAAATAATAGTAGTCCAAAAAAAGAGATGTGAAGAAAAGAGGCCTAAAGAAATACAATGATTAGTCCCAAGAACATAGAACAACAAATAGCAGAACAACAAATTAAAAGATCCAAGAGAATTTACATCCATACAAATATCAACAACTTCTACATGTACGAAAGGCTGACCCAAGCATACAACCTACAAGTAACCACCAGGATGATCCAAGATCAAACTCTTGAAACACTATAGATGAACTACAAATTAAAATCAAAATTTGAATAAGCTTTGGATTTGTTAGAACATCGAATGTCTCTTTCATGGAGCTACAATAATTGGTGTTTAATTTCCTCCAAAAGTGATGACAGAGTAAAATTTAAGAATTTAGATTTCTTGATGCATAATATGATTAGAAAACATGGATAAACATCTACTTTTCTTTATATGAACTAATATAGTATGTCTCATAGTATCCACAACTACATTATTATGAAGCACAATGCCCAAAATAACTTTTTTTCAACCCAACACATGATAAAAAATATAGTAGGAAAATGACCAAATATGACATTCCATTTTTTGTCCAAAAACAATCCCAAAAATATATGTTTTAAGATTTCAATATGCAGATAGTACAAGGACATTTGTTTGGTTGAATCTTCAAAAATTTCAATCTATCCCCCACTAGAAGCTTGTAATGTAGGATTTTCTAGGCCAAAATTTGCACATTAGCCTCCACTTTAGTTTCCAAATTTGAGAGCTCAACTTCTTCTACTTCTTTTCTCAAAATTTATCATTCCATTTTATGTTAAGTCTTGGGTTTAATACAATAATTGACAAGAGTTTAAGATAAATTTTCTTTAAAGGGAAACAAAAAATTGGTATTTGTCAGGCCACAACTAGTCTTTAAGGAAATTACATTGTAAGGGTGTACAAAGTTTCATAAGAAGCTCCATAGTAACAAAAAATTTAACAAAAAATAAAACCCTCTCGACCTATTGTTTAAACTAATTTTTTTTTTTGTGTTTTGCTAATTCTCCCAATCAAGGGATTTGAAGTCCCAAATATCACCAAACTATTGCACACCTTTTTTGAACAGATAATGAGCTTGTTTAGGAAAGATAAAAAGTGGTTTCTCATGATATTGGATAAGCCTATTCCACTAGGTGGAGGAAGTTACAAAACTAAAACCATGTTGCAAGGAATCCTTCTTCCAATTTGAAAATTTACAAAATTGTTGTTAGGCCTTCCATATAGATTATAATTTGGGAATGAAGCTTTAATTAAAATGCAAGGGGCAAAAAAAAATTTATCCAATTGCCTGGCAACTTGTCACTTACTATTTGAATAGCAACACTAATAATGCAGTGACAAACCAAGATTTTCTATTATTCTTCTCTTGACACAACTCTTATAATCCATTTAGCTAATAAGAAAATTCCTCGTGTCTTGGGATTCAAAAGACTCAAACCACCTTTATTTTTAGTTAAATATACAATATAACAAAGAAGACATGACCTAAAACTGGGTTTTCCGTCCAAATTGTTAGTGTAGTATTAAGTTTTAACTTAGGTTAATTACTTGGGTGGTTGTTTCCCGTATTGGGTAGTTTTTCACTCGTTTAATATTTTTCATGCCTTTAAAAGGCCTGCACAATATGTAATTTAATGTCTCAATTTATTCACTCATTGGTGAAATAGCATGTTGCTTCTTTCATATTTGTGAAGGATTTTTATTATAGATAGTGATCTTGGGCTTGGTGGTTTCCACCTACATGGTATCAGATTTTCCCATTCTACCCTCCTTCCCTTGAGAGTTTTCATTAGAAGTGTTTTGAGATCCAAATTGATATTCATTTTTTTCCAAATTGATATTATCTACAAGAGGAGCGATTTTATTCATTTTGGAAGGCATAATTCAGTGTTGAATAGGCGTTGATTTGTGGCTTGATTGGAGGGCTGAGTTTTTGGTCCATAAGAGACACGTTTGGTGCACTAGAGGGTTCGATCTTGTTTAGAGGCTCGAGTTGTAGGGAAATTTGGGAGCGATGGAACAACAAAGCATTTAGAGGCCGACGTTTTATTTGGAAGCCATGATTATGTTATTAGTGACCGCTACAAAATCTCTCATAGGAAACCAGTATTTACAGTGTGAAGGTTGTGTGAAGTTTGTAAAACTTCTGCCCTTAATTTCCTTCATGGAGACTTGTGCATGGGAGGAAGGCGTGTATCCCATTTGGAGGTCATGCAACCTCTATTCATAGGTGTTCATTTACAAAGGGGCCGATTTGACTTCCCAGACCCACATTGGTAATCAACAACATTTTAGAGAATTGAAGGTGTGCGCGAGGTTCACACACTAGTACAAAAATAGAAATAAACCACTGAAAAAGTACTAATTTTTTTTTATAAATGATTGAACTTGGTCACATGACCATTAGTAGTTTATTTCTAGTCATGTATAATGCAACCAGATTGATGACTAAACCATTTTTAGTCATTTATTGGTTGTTTTGATTGATCAATTTGGTAGTATGTTTAGTCGTTGATTTAGTCATTGATTACTGTAATTTGGTCACTTATTTAGTCATTTTCTATTCACTGATATATTTAGTTATTGATTGTTGCAATCTGGTCACTTATTTAGTCATTTTTATTCACTGATTTTTGTCTATTGGTAGTGTATTTAGTCATTAATTTTAATAATTTTTTTAATCAATTTGGTAGTATATTTACTTAGTTTTATTTCACGGGTCATATATTTAGTCATATTTATTCACTATTCACTAATTTTTGTCAATTGGTAGTATATTTAGTCATATTTATTCATTGCTCACTTATTTCTATCAATTAGTAGTATATTTAGTCAATTTAATTATTAATTGACGTTAATTAGTAGTATATTTAGTCATTTTAATTAATTGATATTTGAGGATTTAAACATAAAACATAAAAATACACGTCAATTATCATCAATTGCACATAATAAGACAACCATTGAGAAGGAAAAATCGATGAAATTTATTAATAAAAGAAAGGTCTTCTAGTTACGGCTTAGAGATAGAGTATTACAATTTTTATTTTTAGTCACAAGATTGAACATCTAAGTTACAATATTGCACAAAAATGACTGCAAGAAAGAAACTTCTGCAATGATGGAAACGCATGCTTGGATCCCTTCAATGCAAGCACATGCCCCTTTCATCTCTTAAAAATTCTACAACTGGGTAATCTTCCTGGAGCAAGTTGTAATGTGTAGAATCTAAGGAGAGTTTTGATCGTGTCCCATATATCAAGCTCTCTCCTTTAATGTAGTCAACAATAACCCAGCTAGAATCTTTCCTCCTTTATATGCAATGTGCCATCTCATATGAGCAAAAAGGTCCACCTTTTCTACCATGAATGAAGTTGTGCCTCAATACAACCAAAAAAATTACTATTAGTCTCAATCCAAAAAGAATAAAAGTGCATTGTATATTGCAAGTTTACAAAAGTAAGTCCAAACATAGCAGAAAGATAAACAATTAAAAAATTGTAGGAGAGAAATCGCATCCACAAACATGGGAGAGCTATGCAAAATTGTAGAAATTGGCTTAGCAAATGAAGGCAACAGGGTATTTCCAGATTCAAGACTTTTACTTAATGTTGTTGAATAGAAGAAAAAATAATAATTTATCTGCCACCATAGTGAAAAGTTAGCAATATCATTTGGTTTGTTAAACATGGCCCCTGGTACAGCTATTAGAGTTGTTAAGAACCTTCGAGTATGTTTTGATTTTCACATTGCATCTAAATTCATCTCCAAGGTTGTTGCAAGAGAAATTGTTTTGAGAGATATGAACCATTTCCATCATTTTAAACAGGGACAATGTTCTTGTTGAGAATATTGGTGATTCTAAATGAAACAATCTGAAAAATAGGCTTGCACTATAATAATGTGCACTACATCAGTTATCCAAAGGGACATCCATCAAAGCATAACAACAGGGATTCTTTTTCATATGTTGTAGTTACAAGTGCCCTGCTAGACATACATGGAAATCTAAGGGATTTATTTTATGGCTAGACTAATAAAATCCTATTGTAGGGGATACTCCAAGTACATACATGGCCCAATTCTAATGACAACTGTTATTAAAGCTAAAAAATAGCTTTGGATGTTATTAGTATGTTATTGATATTAAATCATGGAATGGACTGTCTAATACGTTATGACTTAAGATCTTGTATCAACAGAGAGATATGGATCTTGTTGCCACTAATTTTCCTAAAGAAATCCATATGCTAATATTTGACTTCTGGAATATACTAAGATATTTGATTTCTTGTTTCATGCACGCCTCCAAATAGGTGCACTAGATCCTTGAAGGGGATTAACACAAATTTATTCAATAGGCAAAAGAGACTTATTCTATATATGATTTTTCTTTCTAATTCATCCCAATGCTGATAATGACCAATCTCAGCTAAATGGAAAATACACAACATCATTAACTAATAAGATCTGATAACATTTTTTTAAGAACTTATTAGTTAATGATGTGTATTTTGCAAACCTGAGATTGATCGTTATCAACATTGCGATGAATTATAAGGAAAAATCATATAGATTTAGTCTCTTTTTCCTACTGATAAATCTATGTTAATCCCATTCAAGGATCTAGTGCACTATTTGGATGCACATGAAACAAGTTTTGACATATGGATTTGTGAGATTGTTTATGGCTTCTAGTGTTGTCATTGATGGCAACTAGAGTGACTAGCGTGGTCCACAGTTTAGATGTAGCTCATACCAGAAAAAAAAGTAGAAGGTAGTGTGTTACTGGGAGAAAGCATGAAGAAAAGGATATTTGGTCAGTCAGTTAGTATACTTCACCGGATCATCATTTTGTGTTTTGGATCCCTAGGAAAGCTTGCTAAGAATGTATGATAACTTATTGGTAAGTTTTGTAATGTTGCATTGATCGTTGTACAAGTTTGGAGATTCAATAGAATGATTTATTGTTTATTTTCTCATTATAGCCGACCTTGTGTATACAGCATGTCACAGATGTATAAGCAGTAGTTGTTTTAATACTTCTTGTGTTGGGAATTTTGATTTGGGTCCCTACCATAGTCTATCTGACTTTTTTGGGTACACATTAATTTTAATTGGTGATTTGAGCCAACATGTGGAAGAGTATTACATCTTATGTGAAACTAACATATAGTAATTAAATCCTTGTTCGCGGATATATATATATATATATATATATATATATATATATATATATATATATATATATGAGATCGGTAATTCATTTTGAACGTGTGAAGAAGTGTGGAAGTGCACGTGAATATGTAAAAAGAGATTAGATGTGTGTGTGAGTATTAGAAGGGTTTTAGAAGGGCATAAAATAAAGTAGAGTAGAGCAGAGCAGAAAAATAGAGTTAGTCAGAAGGGCTGAAGATCATTTTAACCAAGTTTCATTGGAACTGAATCCAGGAATTTGGAGATGCTATTTTCTCAGTTCAACCTTTCTTGTTGTATCCCCATACATTTTGTAAGGCAGTGAGACTTTCTTATTTTGAGCAGTGAGCTCTAGGCAGTGTGCCTGAATGCAAGTGCATTCCCTTTTGTTCATACTTTTAACAGAGTATATATTGTGGACTTGCATTCCCTTTTGTTCATACTTTTAATAGAGTATATATTGTGGACTAACATCCACCGTGGTTTTTCCCCTAATAGGGTTTCCATGTAAAAAAATCTTAGTGTTATGGTGTTCTTTAATGTGTTTGCATGTTTCCTTTTGTTTATATGTTATAGATATTGTTGTTAGTTTTAGATCTGGTTTGAAATTCAAATATTGTGGAGCATTGATTCACCCCCCCTCTTAGTGTTCATAGTGTCCAAAAATTGGTATCATAGTAGGTTCCTCTTTTGAAGTTTAACAACTTGAGGTGGATCTTGGATTACAATGGATGCAGGTGGTCTTCAACAACAACTTATGGTGGCACTTGATGATCTTGATCAGTCTAAAGCAAAGGTCATGGAACTAAAAGGAAATCTTGTGGCTGCCAAAAAATTCATTCAATCACTGATGGATAAAATAAATGAGTCAAGGGAAAATGGGAAGGAACTATGTGGTCAGTTAAAGCAAAAAGAAAGCAAAGGCTCAGAAGATGTTCATTTGAATGAAACCCTAAAAGAAATAATAGAAGAATGTGAAAAGCTTGGTAAGGACAATGCTGCCCTAAAGCTTGACATGGAATATGTGGTGATGAAGCTAACTAAAGAGATTGGAGAAAGAAAGAAGAATGAGGTGAATCTGGCCCAGTCCTCAAAGGAAAAGTTTGAGGAATGCAACAAAGTTAATAGTGGATTTATTCAATTGGAGATTGAACTGCAACAATCCATAAACAATGAATAGGAACTTGAGAGACAGATAGTTATTCTCAAAGATGAACTTGCTACAATAAATGAATATAAGGAGAATTTTAGGATGAGTTCTACTAAGTTTGATGAGATGAATAAAGGCCAAAAGGATGAAAATGACAAGCGAGGTCTTGGCTATGTGAAAGATGAGAGCTCCGGATCTGAACAAAAGAACTCTAAAAAGAAAACTTAGAAGAACAAAGGTAGAAGATATCTGGTAAGGCAACCCAATGCTCAAAAGTTTAATGGTTATTACTTTGTTTGCAATAAATTTGGACATTTGGCTTCTCAATGTAGAAGTAAGATAAATTTAAGTAGTCCATCATTTTCTGGTCAGTGTTTTAATTGCAATAGGTTTGGTCACAAGTCAACTGAATGCAAAAACATGTCTGTTAGTATAAGGAATGTTAAATGCTACACCTGTGGAAGATTTGGGCATATTGCTAATCAATGTAGATCAGGAGGAAATCAATGGAATGAATGGTCTAGACAAAGAAATCAGGTGTGTTACTATTACAACAAATTTGGTCATATTGCAAGATTCTATAGGAACAAAAACATGAACAGAAGAGGTTCGGTATATCAAAGAAGAAATTTACAGAAAGATGACAAAGGAAAAGGAAAAGCATCTATGAAAGAGATAAGAGATCAAATGAAGAAAATGTGGGTAAAGAAGAGTGGATCTGGTGAAGGTAATAAGACTGTATCGGAAGCTCCCTCTGGTAATTCATCTGGCAATTGATTTCAGGCCATTGCCCTAGGGGGAGTTTTCATGAAAATATTTTCTCCCCTTATGTGTAGTTGGTACCGGATCACAAGAAGTTGTCAGTAGTTGTGTTATTTATCTTCAAATTTATTAGTGATCATTTGTTGAGTAGGATGGAATCTTGAAAGTCCGCAGATGGATTTTACTCTTATTGTCTGAGAGTGCAGAGTAACTAGAACTCCTAGGGAAAAGCATTTAATGTGACAAGGAAGTTAGGTGTGCAAAGTTATAAAAGGGAATTTGGAACCCTCATTTGTCATAGTGCGTTGAAGGAGAATAGTTGGAGAGCCTTTTTCAACAAAATTTCAAAGGAGTGAAAGTCAATTCAATGGAAAATTTCAAGTTATTTCTATTGCTTGTCAATTTCGTACTTATTTGGTGATCAGTAGAACACTGTTTGGTATGGAAAATAAAGAAAATCAAAGAAACAATAACTTTGGATGAATATAGTAGTCGGAAGGTCATGGATGTAAGAAATTTGTTGCCAGCTGACGAATTGAAGAAGCTTGTAGGTGCGAAACATAAGAATTTGGACATCTGGAATGAGTTTCCATATTTCGTCAATGAAGAAGTAGTTTGATTTATCTTGAATAGATTGGATGATGATAACCTTACTCTGGATAAACCCTATCAAATTTCAAAAGAAGTAATCATAAATCTGATAGGATTATGCAGTATTGGAGATGTCCCGAAAAAGAAATCAATTCAGAACATCGAAGTTGAAGCCCTAACCAAAGTAACAGGAGATAAAAGGGCACTAGTAATTTCAACAATCAAAGATCCATTGACAAGGTACATTGCATATGGAATTTCATACAAAATTTTCTTCAGAAATAGAGAAGGTGCAACCTCTATAGGCGTAGTCTACATTACACACAAAATGATAATGGAAGATGAATACTTTGATCTGTGTAGATTGCTGAAGGATCAATTAATGGAGAATGTGCAATTGACGAAGGATATAGACTACTCTTTCAGGTTTGGTACCCTAGTTATATGAAATATGATGTATTTCTTGAATTGTTTTCCTCAGAATGATAATGTGGTATGGAAGGAAAATATACCAGTTTGTAAGCAAGTCTTTGTACACTTCAACACTCTTGAAAATGGTGAACAAGTTTATGAAAAATTCTTTAGAAAGTTGTTAGGAAAGTTTGGTGTAAGTGGTATTCCACTCTCGGTAAAAGTAGTTGAACTTGGATCTTCTTCTGACAAGGCGGAGAAAAAGCAGAAAAGAGTAAGAGAGTTAGCTATTGTCACTCCTCCGACACCTAAGTCAACAAAAGTTGAGGGTAAAGGTAAAGAGAAGATAGTTGTAGATATAGTGGATGAATATTATGAGGAATATACACCAAGAGATGAACCAAAACTAGTTGAACCAGATGTGCTAATAGTAGAAGAAAGTGATGAAGAAGGCACTTTATTCAAAGAAAAGATATTGCAGATTGTTCAGGAAGAAGATGGAATGCAAAAGATAACTAACATATGGATAAATGGACCATCATATGAACAAGACTTCATTGAAGACACTCTAGGGAGATACTTTATTGATAATAACATTGAATTAGAAAGTTTGCTGAATGTACTTCCAGAAGAATTAATTGAATGTATCAAGGAGGCTATGGACTTTGTGCCTCTGGATAGGATAGAAGATGAGATAATCTCACACCTGAAGGAGCAGTTTAGGCTATCTCTCGCCAAAATAAAAAAAGAAAATGAATGTGTTAAGGAAATACATTGACTCAACAAATAAAATCTACAATTATTGTCTTAGGTGGCCTCATGTGGTTGGTAAATACAAGGGAAAGTTAGAGAAAATTGGGAATGAGCTGATCAAAATTGGTTAGAACTATAGTATGTTTCAAGACCAAAATGGAGCAGTTAAGAAGAAGATTCATGAGTTGCAGGTTGAGCATGCAAAGGTTCACTTTTCCATAAACACTTGTATGGATACTTTATGGAAAGTGAAGGATCATACCAAATGTAGATTGGAGCAAATGATTGAAGTTTTGAAGGAGAAAATATGGAAGAAGCGATTACCATTCTTGAATCCCTTGTCTAGGTCATCAATAGGACATTAGAAAATAACAGTTTGATAATAACTATTGGGATTGCAGTGGGTGCTTGGAATAAATTTCTTCTAGAGATGAAAGATAAGTATAAAATAATTTTCTAAATTTAGCAGCAATGAAAAATGCCTTGACATCCAAAGGGGGAGTAGTGTTTTGAAGTTTTGAGTTTTGGTTCCAACACTTAGTCATTTTTCACTAAGTGTTGTCATCAATTCCAAAGGGGGAGATTGTTGGCATATGGCTTTGGGAGATTGTTTATGGCTTCTAGTGTTGTCATTGATGGCAATTGGATTCATTAGCATGGTCCACAGTTTAGATGTAGCTCATACTGACAGAAAAGGTAGAAGGTAGTGTGTTATCAACAAAAAACATGAAGAATAGAATATCCAGTCAGTCAGTCAGCCAATATACTTCACCGGATCATCATTTTGTGTTGTGGATCCCCAGGAAAGCTTACTAAGCATGTATGATAACTTATTGGTAAGTTTTGTAATGCTACATTGATTGGTGTACGAGTTTGGAGATTCGGTAAAATGATTTATTGTTTATTTTCTCATTATGGCCGACCTGGTGGATAGCTCATGTCGTAGATGTATAAGGAGCTATTGTTTTAATATTTCTTATGTTGGGAATTTTGATTTGGGTCCCTACTATAGTTTAGCCAACTTGTGTGGGTACGGATTAATTTTAATTGATGATTTGAGCTGACATGTGGAAGAGTATTACATCTTATGTGAAGCCAACATATAGTAATGAAATACTTGTTACATATATATATATATATATATATATATATATATATATATATATATATATATATATATATATATATATATATATATATATATATATATATATATATATATATATATATATATATATATATATATATATATATGAGATCGGTAATTCATTTTGAACATGTGAAGAAGTGTGGAAGTGTGAGAATATGTGAAAAGAAAAGTAGATGTGTGTGCAAGTATTAGAAGGGTTTCAAAAGGGCAGAAAACAAAGTAGAGCAGGGCAGAGAAAAAAATTAGAGTCAGTCAGAAGGGTTGAAGATCATTTTAACTAAGCTTCATTGGAACTGAATCCAGACATTTGGAGATGCTATTTTATCGGTTCAAACTTTTTGTTGTATCCCCAAACATTTTGTAAGGTAGTGAGCCTTTCTTATTTTGAGCAGCAAGCTCTAGGCAGTGTGCTTGAATGCAAGTGCATTCCCTTTTTTTCATACTTTTAACAGAGTATATATTGTGGACTAACATCCACTATGGTTTTTCCCCTAATAGTATTTCCACGTAAAAAAATCTTAGTGTTATGGTGTTCTTTAATGTGTTTGCATGTTTCCTTCTATTTATATGTTGTGGATATTGTTGTTGTTAGTTTTAGATCTGGTTTGAAATTCAAATACTGTGGAACATTGATTCACCCCCCTCTCCGTGTTCCTAGTGTCCAACAACAAGAAATCAAATATGTAAGAAAATACAACTAGTGGGTGTAAAACCCAACTCCTCAACCTTTGAAAATGTCCTTCCTACCTATGTGTGAATTGGAGCTTTGGATGAGAAAGTTATTTCAAATCCAACAGAATAATCATTACAAGTCATCAAATCCAACATAAAGGAGACCAATATATATATAAATGATTAAAACAAAAGAATACAATCAAAATACTAAAAGAAATAAGTAAAATCTTACTGTACAACAACCATCTCTATAGATTCCATTACATCATTAACTGTTTAACTGTCAATAACTCACTATCCTGCCAAAGATATCCAGTCATCCATCATCCACCGCTACAATGCTATACACAAACTAGCCTGTCGCGATATGGCAATCTCTGTCGCTCTACCACACCAAACCTCGTACACCATCGTGATGTGTCAGTGACAATACTGCACCACCACAGGATACCTTTGACCATTGTCGTGGGGTAGAGGTAACCATCGCTATACCACACTAGTCAACATGGAAGCACCACGGGGTGGTGGTAATACCACACTACCG
Organism: Sequoia sempervirens; assembly: GCA_007258455.2. NCBI lineage: Eukaryota > Viridiplantae > Streptophyta > Pinopsida > Cupressales > Cupressaceae > Sequoia > Sequoia sempervirens. The sequence goes on along the minus strand of VDFB02031819.1, from coordinate 58,479 downwards.
CAAGCTCAATCTAACACCTCTACGAGGTAGCGATAAGTATCGCTCAACTACCAATCACTCCATGAGACGCTGCAGGATGGCGGTAAAGGCCTAAACTCTCACTTGGTGTAATCTGACTTGATGACGACCAAGTTGGGGTTCCACTAGTAAATTTGAGGCAAATAATTCCAACACATAAATGCCATAAATTGTCCAAAACAAATACACATGTATCAAACTCAAGTCACTTAGGAAAATAGGGTATGTGAGACTTCCCACTAAACCAATTCAAAATTAATAAGGTGTAAATATATGGCTCTTTTAGCACTGCAATTAACCTGTGTAAATCATAAATATATAAGCAAGATGTGGCATAGCTACCAACAATTATAATTTATAAATCAAGAACTACTGAAAAGACAACAAAAAGAGAGATTGCAACAAAAATCTTGGCCTAAAGATAAGAGTTTTATTTAAAAATTAACAAAAGGAAAAGCTTAAAATTGTATAACACTATAGAACACCTAACCACCTAGTATATAAAGCAACCTTTTTATATAGATCTTGATCATAGGACATCCATCAAAGCATGACAACATGGATTTTTTGTCATATATTGTAGTTATAAGTGCCTTGCTAGACATACATGAAAATGTGGAAGCATATACAATTTGTATCAAGCCAAATGTCAAAAAGTATAATTAAATATGTGAAAGTAAGTGTAACTGGAGGAATTAGGGATAGATAGGAATCATAACATGAGCCAAAATTAGCACAAAAGTGTGTCACTTGTCAATATATTATTGCATTTAGGACATTCCACCAAGATAAACACAAAACTAAATGGGAAACGACATGTGTATGCAAGTGTTGGCCATTATGAAATGAAGCACCACCATATTTAATTTGTTGGAGGTTTACCTTTTCCTCCTCTTTAAGAGTATTATGATAAGTATTTCAGTTAAAAGAAATAAGAATCATGGTAGGCACTAGATGGTCATAGCTTACATTTTTCTATATCTTATAATTTGTACATTTCTATTATAAATTTATTATTGTATTAATGATTTAAGATATATGGACCACATTATTATTTTTTAAAATACAAAGTAAATAATTGTAATGGTGAATTTTGTAGACCCATGCCATTCCCCATTTAGTTTTGGGTCCATTTCAAAGAGAGTGCCTTGATATATAGACATACTAACAAATATTACAATTTTTTACAAAGTGGATTCCCTTACCCTATGCTACCTATCTATCCATTACACATATTATTATACACTTACCACTTACTCCATCCATATGCTTACATATCCCTAGATACATTCCCCTTATTTGCTTATTTATTACACCCATTAATGCACATGCTTTTATATACACATTACTTTCTCTCATCAGGCCCCTTTTGTGTTTTGGGACAAGTTCATAATCATGGGAATGTCCTCATGATTATAGTCACATCCTTCTCAAATTGAAATTTGACCAAGTCCTATTTATACTCTTTCCACCTAGGTCTGACTAAACAAAAAATTACAAAATATGTTGTTATGTCCTATATTTAAAGGCATTCAATGCATTCATTTTCTTAAAAATCTATAATTAACAAGTTATATCTCCTTCTAAGGAGTATCTAAACATTTGGATTTGGTGGTCTAAAAGGAATCTAAATTTGTACTCATCCTTAAGGTATATGCATGGCTTAAAAGTTTGTTTTCAATTGTTTCATATAGACTTCCATGGGCTAGCCTAGGATAATGCATCCCCTAGTAGCAACATTAGCTCTATCAAGGTATGTATAAACACTGATAGTTTACATATATTAAGAAAGAACAAAAACAAAAAGGCACACTAGCTGAGCATTGATAGTGCACATGGATAGATCTAGATTTAGATGACCAGTCCACAATTCTATACTTGTCCTCTAAAAAATATATATTCACCCTAGATTCTAAGACACTTCATCAATTAGAATATGCAATTTCTAAGATAGACATCTGATAAATTTCTAAATCTTCAACAAAACACACAATTTTGAATCAACAAATTAAATATCAACCTACTTCACATTTAATTTCCTTACTTCCATTTTAAATTATTTAAATATTTAATCCAACTCAATTAGATATATTTATTTTAATTGATTAGATTAGCATAGACTAAGTCTAAGCAGAATTATATTTATCAGTTCATATCTCTTGATATAATACAAATTTGTAAGAAGCATCAACTTTTAAAAAATCCCTTTTTATCATTTTCAGTCTCAAACAACTGCCACTACCCAAAAAGTGAAAATTACATATTTTAATTCGGTACTTTATGTACTTTTGTAATCTCCCAAATAAAGTATACGGTACCCTTTGAAAAAACGTGGTCAATATGGTAATAGTGGGTGAGCACCAGTTGTATTTTTTTGAACTGAAATTTGCTGTCCCGCACAGCAAAGTCCTTTTCATTATTCCCCAGATGTTTCTTTAAATGCAGCCTTGTGCAAAGCCAATAACACATCCAAATAAGTGTGGTTGTGGGGAAGCTTTGTCTGTTTACAACTTCTGCCTCTGTGATATCTGTTAAATCAAATGGCCAAGGCTGTTGGAAGTCCATCAATAGGGAGAAACATCCCAAGGCGTGGGCAGGTGAAAGCAGCCATTGCTTCCTCTCTCCTCAAATCGGTAAAAGCACTCTTAAGACCACATATTAAGGCCTTTTAGAGGTTGCTCTGCCTCCTTTTCCAGCACTTCCACTTTGATATTCCTCATACAGTGAAGTGTAAGGAGGTGGTTGTGCTTTGAAATGTGTATTGAAGACAAGGAAACTGGAATATTTTACATTTGGGTGAGTTGCTCTTTTGAAGATTGCTCTGCCTCCTGTTCCTGCACTTTCATATGATATTATCCATACAGAGAAGTGAAGGCAGTTTGTTGCTGTGCAATGTGGGTCATTTTGCATATGGGGGAGTTACTCTGAATCTCAAAAGATCAGACCCATGGCGAAACAGAGGCCAAGATTTGGGTTTTTGTTCTCTTTTTACAATTTGATTTAGAAGGCCCTCATTTTTAATGTTATGAAGGCTAAGATGTAATCTAATGCGGTATGATTCATTTTATTCCGAGATAATTGCCCAGCATCAACCATTAAAAGCTCTTTTATAAAATAGGATGAGGGTGGAAAAAAAGATTGCAGATGATAATGGAATTTTATTTTGTTTCTTTACCATGAAAGTAACCATGGATTTTCTAGAGCAGGAACCTAGTACTTCCCAGGTGCACTTCAGGGGCTTTACAAGTGAGCTATTGATCCTCATATTCTAGATCTGATGTTATGGATTGATTCTCTGGGTCCTCCAACCACAGAGTCTATAACTTACCTAGCCTGGTGATATTACAAGGGAGAAAATCATGAACCAGGTAGAGCTTAAATATTAAGACATTTTAGATGCAGTTTTGAAGTTTAACAACCAAGCTATTCACCCTTAAATTCAAGATCTGATAGTGTGCTGATTCATTTTCCAAAGTAATGTCTGTGCTTAAAGTTTTTTGCTAGTTGCTTTTCAACTTCAGTTGTACCTGGTAATGAGGCCTTTCAAGATCTCTAGTCTTTCTTTTCATTGCTTAGTTACAACTCAGTAGAACCTTCCCCACTGGAGGCCTGAAGCCCTGACAAGGAATTTGTAATTATTTGTGATTTACCAATACAAGCTGAAACTTTGATTGAAAAAAATTGTGCCCTAGAAGCTTTCCCGGTGATAGTAACGGTTTATATTGCAGACTATAATGCACATGCCATATTTATAGGGCAGGGATATTATAGTCTTATTTTTTTTAGTATTAAAATTAATGAGATTTTATAAAGTTGATGTTAAGTTGTTTTTTATATGTAAAAAATAGTTACTTTCTGGTATGATGATTGGTCAATGTCAATTTTGTGAGCAAATTAGAAATAATTTTTGATGAACCAAAAAAAAAAACAGAGCCAATCAAATAGTATATAGCAAATAAAATTAAAGTGTTTTTTAATATTTAAATGATGTGAAAATCAAATGTAATGTAACAAAGAATTAAAATATTTTATAATATTTATGTGTATCCATGTTGGTTACAAATTCGCTGAGACCAATTTATCAATTGAATGTTTTGTTTAAACCTTATTTCGTATTGCATGCAACATAGTTTGCACTATCTTTGTAGACACAAATGCAAGGTATGGAAGCATATAAGAGGTTCGTTATTTTTCTGCATTCTTTTAAATAGTTAATTTTTTGCATGATGATTAGTCTATGCTAATTTTGTTCGTAGGTTCTAAATAATTTTTTATTTAAAAAAAAACGAGTCGATAAAATGGCATGTACTTTGAGATGTGGAAATAAAATGTGATGTACTAAATATTTAAAGTGTTTTTTAATGTTTATGTGTGTTCATGTTAGTGGCACTTTGGTTGAAGGATAACTAATGAATTGAATGTTTTTGTTTAAGTTTTATTTCATATCACATGTGTCATATTTTACATTGCTAAAGTAGACATGAATGCAAAGTGTGGTGGCATGCAAAAGGCTAGAATTAAACATAGAAGGCTGTAATTGTGAGACAAAGATGCATTTTCTTCAAGCCTTATGATTGTACTTACAAGTCTTTGTGTTTAATTTTTATTTAAATTAGTGGTGTTTTGTTCTTTGTCAGAAATATTTTCTTGTGTCTATTTATAGTTATACATTTTGGTTTTATGGGCCATTGGTGTAGAGTGCAAATTTTATAATTTAATGGTGTGATATTGACATAGAGTCTAGAGGAAAAGTTTTTGGCTTGACAAGGTGATATTTTAAGGGTTTCATTTGAGCATTAAAAAATTTTAAGTGAAGGTTTGATGGTTTAATACCATTTTATATGATTATTTTTTCATTTACATGTTGCAAATATTTTTTGTGTCTGTGCTGTAGAAAAATGGTCCCTTCTCATTTTCATGGCCTTTTAGGTCTTTCTTCATGATGCTTGGTCCATTTTTCTCTCATTTAATGTTGGAATATGGCTTAAAAGTTCACATTAGGTCTTTAAAATTAAAATTATAGTGTCTTGTGAAGGTGTTGTAAAATATTTCTACACTTTTCTAGACTGTATTCACCTAAAAATCACCTTTTCATCACTTATCAAGTCCTATTTTGAAGTGTTGTAAATTCTTGTAATAAGCTTTCATGCTTTTCTATGCATAATTTCACTATTTACACCTTTCTTATACTTTATTTGACCCTTTTATTCCCTTATAAGGCTTAATTAAGTGTATTTTTGAATGTAAACCTGACAAACAACATTAATGTGACTTAATTCCTGACACCCACTTTCAAGTCCAAGGTGGGACCCATTCGCCATGGGTGGCGAATGAGTCCCTCTTGGTTCCAAATTCAAAATATTTCAAATTTTCTTTCAGGGTTGTATTCAAAATTACCTTATGTTGGCCTGTGATGAGGTATCAATGGGTTACTAAGGAACAATTGTGTATAAATAAGTGTTTTTCTCCTCATTTTACATCTCCTACAATTTTCTAATCTCCTAATTCATTTAAGCATTCAATCATCCATTCAAGCACTTTGCATCATCTAATCAAGCATCTTGGAGCTGCCATTGACATAACTTCAGATTTTCTTCAACAAGGGTTTGGTAAGTTGATAGCATTTGCATGTTATTTTTTTATCATTCTATTACATTTCATTATTTCATTAAGGGTTTGATTACCAAAGTGGGGTTTGACCAAGGAAAACCCCTATTCTCTAACCCTCAACCATTTCCCCCCTCTTGCATGTGTGTTTACATACTTGTGTATGTAGATTTGGAAAGCATTTAGGTGTTGAAAGGTGGTCAACAAGTCAACAAGGTTCTTCAAGTCAAATCAACCTCATTTCAAGCTTTAAGAAGACATTTTGTTTATTTTCTGCAGAATTAACTTCATCAACCTGACAAGCAGATAACCTTAGATCTGGTGTTGCAGAATTGTACCTTGATTTCTCAGAATTTTGGGAGAGGACTAATTCACCATTAGTGGAGAATGAGTCCAACCTAAAGGCTAGAAATTCAATTTTTGTCAGATTCAGGATCTCGACACTTAGAAACCAATTTCTAACAGTTTTCATCAAAAGCAGGACTGATTCGCCATCAGTGGCGAATGAGTCTCACTAGTGATTTTTCATTGATCTCAACTAGCATTCAAAATATTCTAGATTCTCTATTCTCTACCCAAGTGCACTTTGAATCAACCTTGTTCTTTTCTATTTTGCATTTGTTCATACTTAATTCATGTTTGCATATCACATTGTGTTTCTAAAAATTACATAAATCTTAGGTTTTGCATACATAATCAGTCAAATAGATCATCCAATTGCATTAGTTCATTCCATTTAGTCTAAATAACATCATACATTGCATAATTTGAGTGAACCTAGCTAGACTTTTGAGTGGGGTTTATCTCTCTCCTTTTAGGTGAAACATCCTAAGAGCGCAAGAGTAGTCCATAAGACCTACCCAAAAATCTACAGTTCATCTTGGTGAACCTGACTATTGAGCAATTTACAATTCTAATTTCAATTGCATCTTGCATCCTAGACTTCATTTGCATCAACATTCAATTAGGGCATTGTCTTGTTTTTACATCCTATGGTTTCTCAAATTGCATTAGTGAAAGACTCATTTAGATTTCATTTTTCCATTGCATATCATTGAAAATTTTGAAAATATGCATTTGTATCATTCATTGGCATCTAAAAAGCATTAGAATCACTTTAAATTTTCTGAAAAACATAAAAAATCTCATAGTTGGACTAATTCGCGACCCTAGGCAAATCAGTCTACTTGCACATTTCATATTGCATTTTTAGGCATTTTTCTAGCATTTTCCTGCATTTATGTTCTCTGTTGTTAGTTCTCTATTTCTATTTGTAGAATTTCTATTATTTGCATTTTGCACTCCTAGATTACCTTTCATTTGCATTCACCCCATCTTTTGTGGTACTTGTATGAGTGTTTGGTGCCCCATTGATAATACTTTAGTGAGACAAAATTCTATACTCATGGCTTCCCAATTTAGTACTTTCATTATGGACATTGGGATCTCAAGAGCTCCTACTCCTAGTATGGACAATGGTGCATTAATAATGGTCAATACAACTTCTATGTCCTCACCTTTCCATCCAATGAATTTTGACATACAAAACAATTCCATCCCACAAGAAAGAGTCATTAGTATTCATGACAAGTTTTCTCACTTACAACAAGATTTTTCCCTTTAAAAAATTTCCACCACTGCCATACCCGCCATAGAAAACCTTCATTGTTTCATTGAAAGTGATGATGGCTTACAAGTTATGAAAATAATTGATGAGATTTACAATAAACATGCTTCTTCTAATTCCCAATCAACAAACATAGTTGCAAGCCAAGGAGGACCTCACATTCCTCCCCCTTCAACCATCGCATCCATACCAATTTATACCACTCCTTAGGTTACAACAACTATGCAAGAGGTTATTCATGTGGCTCCTTCTTTCGTAATTCCAACTAGCATTCCTAGTTCTATTGTAGCATTGCAAATCCCCTAATTGACCATCACCCCTCTTAGTTTTTCTTTTACTCCCGCTAACATTACATACACTCCATCACCATTTTCTCTTCTACCTCAAACCACTTACCCTGACCCCATTATTACACAACTCCTTAATACTATTTCATCTATGCAACAACAAATTTCCACCATTAGCCAAAGTCAAAATACTCCACCCACATATCATGTTCGTAGTAGCTCCTTATCTTTAGAAATCTTGCGAACCCCGATGCCACAAGGGATTGAATGCCTAGGTTTGAGAAATATGGAGGTAAAGGAGACCCTATTAATCATGTTAATGCTTAGACAACCTTGTACAATTATTTTGTCCTTGATGATAAGCTATTAGCTAAACTTTTTCCTAGAACCTTAAAGGACACTACATTAGAGTGGTTTTCAAACTTATCTAATCATTCCATCCGATCATTCAATGAACTTTTGGATGCCTTTATAAATCACTTCTAAGTTCATATGACTCATAGAAAGATAATGGCTAATCTAATGCGATGTAGAAAAAATGCCGATGAAAAAGTAACTGACTTGATTTTGCGTTATCAGTCGTTGTATGCTCAAGTTGGTGTCAAAATTCCTGATTCACATCTACAGAAGATGTTTATTGAAAAATTGCACACAAAACTTTAGGATAAGTTAACTATGATGAAATTTCCTTTGTTTATGCATTTATGAAAAAATTATGTGATTAACACATCTTGGTTTCTAGTCATGATTCAAAGTCCACTTCTAACCGACCCAAGAAATCTGAACCACAAAACCAAAACAATACACAAAACTTTCTCAAACCAAACAGAGGCTTTTTATAATTCAATCCACCTTCTGTGCAACCAACCCAACCTGTTTAAAGTCAAGTGGCAGTTGTTAAAGAAGTGGTTCCTTATACCTATGGGGATCCAAAGAGACAATTTACTCCCTTACCAGATACCCTCCATAATACAATGAACCAATTACTCCAACAACAAATGATCACCTTGCCTACTGTCAAACCACTTGATACCACCAAACCTTTACCACAAACCTTTAAACCAAATGATTATTGTCATTTTCATCACCAAAATGGACATGACACCAAACAATGTAAGCGTCTCAAACACTTAGTTCAAGAACTCATTGATTTTGGTCATTTGTCCATTATAGGTGTCAATGATCAAGGAAATAAGTCTATTGTACCCCATAACCAAATTTTAATATTTTCACCAACCCCATGCCTAAACACAATATTTTATTTTTCACTTGGGCTAATGAACCTTCAAACATTGATGTAATGAATGTTGATACAAATAATGAACAAAATGATATAACTCCGAATGTTACCCAAGTTAATCCTATGGATGAACTTGTGGGTGTGATAGATGTTGTACCTCCTAAGGGCTTAACCAAAAAATCTCTTGATATTACTTTTTCTTCTCATGATATCCTTAAAAATCTTCCTTATGGTCATATTTACATAGCCAGTCGCATCTATGATAAGCCCACCAATGGGATATTAAAAGATCGTGCTTGTTGTGAGAACGTGATCACAGAAGAATCCTTAGTATTACATGAGCTATATCAAAATGATTATAATAAATCGACTGCATGGATTAAAACACATACTGGTTTTGTGTGCCCTATGATCGGATAGATCATACTCCCCTTACAAATAGTACCTAAAAATTTGGAGGTAACATTTTGAATCATTCCATAATTAGATCAATTTTTTCTACAACTGGGTCATCCTTGGCTTTTTTTGATGAAAGCAATCCCCTCAGTTGTTCACAAATGTTTGTAGTTTCCACATATCAATGAAATATTTACCATACGTGCCATAGTGGCTTTAATCCATTATTGTCTAATGGTAATTTTTCCTTAGAAGCCTTTTGGCTTGAACCCAAGGAACCCATCACCCCTCGTAAAGATTTATTTTTCATAACCTATCAAAAGTTCAAAGCCAAATGAATAACTGAATTGTCTCTTTGTAACATGTCCCCGTCCACTCCCATTCCTCCTATCCTAGATGAAACCATGCTTTAGCTTGATTCCGACATTGAACAAACCACACAACCTCATGAGCACCCAACTATAGACACTTCCCCTTTATTGTTTAAATGATCAAGATGAAATGAAACCAATCTCGTCATGCCTCCTTGCATTAAACAAGTGTATAAAGCTAAAGAGAAAGTGATTGACCCATCTTCTTTGGTTTGTTCCATTCTTCCCCTTCCGGAAGAAAAGGAACCTATGATGGATCAACTTGCTCTTACACCTCAACAACTTCAAAATAAAATAAAACAAAACCGCGATGCTAGGGGGCATATACATTGTCATCGTCTCCTTGCTCGTTAGTCTTGAATGGAAGAAAAAAAAGAAAACCAACCTTTTTCTATGACAGAAGAAAAATATAATCACCCTCTTTCACCCAACCAGCCACAAGATAACACAATCGAACCCTCACAACAAAATGAGCAAATACAACAAACACAACTACTGATACACCCCTCCTTGGAGATTATCCTTCGTCCTCCCATTGTAATCAACCTTGATGATGATGATGAGGAGATCAAAAAAATAGATGAAGAAGTGCATAATGATTTAAATTATTTATTTTCATCTACAATGAGCTTAAATGATAAATCTTCTCAACCAAGTGAAGAACCTAGCACATCTCCTAGTTCAACACTTGCAATTCTTCCTTTGGACAATCAACCACCCTTGCAATACACTAAACATGATTGGGATGTGAATGAATTTTTAGATGGTTTCCTTGCATTCACCCTACTAGCCTTGTAATACTTATTTTTAGGTGATCCCACAATAGTGGTTTAATTTTTTTGGCCAAACTGGACATTGAAATAAGTTCTTTTAACTAAATTTTCACTTTCGGGCACCTATAACGGCTAAACAATGAGGAATTTGAAGATGATGTAAACTAGAGTTTCGAGGAATTTTGTTTGCAGATTCTAAATATATTTGTTTCAAAAATTTTGGAATCAGATTGCACTTCTTTTTCCATCTCCCTCAAAATCTAGTTCTTTAAAAAATAACAACATTTTTAAAAAGTGACGCTCACCGTATAACGCATAACTTTTTTTCCATGAAGCATAAAATTCTAATTCTTTGAAATTTAGATTTTTGAATCTGATATCTAGTGCTTCCACTTGGTTAGATATTTTTTTATTGAATTTTTTTTCTTCAATCAAGTTTTGAAGTCAAACCAATTACAATTCAGACATAGTGCAACCATATAACACTTAACTTTTTTTGTATGAATCAAAATTAAATTTTTCTTTTTTTTTTGGATCAAGGACTTCAATATATGGTGCACTCATATTTTTCAATTTTTTTTTATAATATGCTACTTTTCCACATGTGCAGAACAGAGAGCTTGATTTTCGGTTAAAAACCTACATTCACAAGAAATAAAAAATTAAATATAATAATCAAATTAAATTTTATTAAAATTATAATTTTTTGGAAGCTTATAATAAGGACTACATACTTGCAAAAAAATAAATTTTAAATGAATTCATTTAATCCCCCAAAAGGTAAATCAAAAGTGGTTTTTTATCAACATTTTGATAGGTGTAAAGGAGACATTTATAGGTATGGTTTAAAACTAGCGGGGTTCTAAAAATATGTGATTTCAATAAAAATTAGGATCTCTCAGAAATTGTAAGCCACTATTGTGGCAACACCCTTTCCTTTTTATTTTTTCCCTTTTCTTTGTATGCATGTGTGTATCATGTTCCCCCGTATCATGTGTTTGATGTTCTCTCTCTTTGTACACTTCCTCTATTTTTCCCTCTATTCTTCTATATGTCGTGCATTTCATTTTTTCATTTTTGTATTGTGTTTTCCTTTTTTGGGTGAGACAAAGCATATATACACCTTATTTCTCTTCCATGTTGACCTAAAAGGTCCCTTTCCCTTTATCCTCTTTGTTTTGTGTTTTCCTTTTAGGGATGACGCAAAGCGTAGAGATGCCTTATGTCTCTTCCATGTTGACTCAAAAGGTCTAGGCTTTCCTTTTTGACTTTTTGTTTTGTGTTTCCCTTTTTGGGATGACACAAAGCATTGAGATGCCCTATGTCTCTTCATGTTGACCCAAAAGGTCCTTTTTCTATTTTATTTTTGCTTGTTTTTTCCTTTTGCGGATGATGCAAGGCATTGAGACTGAAATGTCTCCCTCATGTTGACCCAAAATATTTTCCTTTTCCTTTTCTTTCAAATTTTTGTTTTGTTTTCACTCATGTTTTCCTTTTGGGGACAATGCAAAGCATTGAGACCACAATTTCTCTTCCATGTTGACCCAAAACGGAGTTTGTTTTTCCTTTGTTTTCGCTCTCTTTGTGTCATTCTTCTAGTTCTATGTGCTTTAGGGAATGATGAAAATTTTGAGCTCTTTAATAAAAACATTGCAGCAACAAACATAATGACCCCAAATCCATAGATCCCTTATGTGTTTGGTGTGTTCCTTTCTGGGGGCAACCTCCATTTATTTTCTTTTTTCTTCACATGAAGCAGCCTAACTTAGAAACATATGACTTGCCATAGGGGATTTCCAAGTTGGCTTTCATGTCTTGTTTTATTTTTGCATTTTTCCTTCACTACTTTAAAGTAATTTCTCAAAGAATGGTGTGTAGCAATTCCTTTAAAGTGGGAGGCATACATTGGCATCATTTCATTTGCATTCTTGGTTCTTAGTGTAGCCTTGTCACTTCATATGATGCGTTTGTCACTTTGTGGATGACATTGGGTGTGATGTCCTTCATAAGTATGATCTCTCTTAGCATGTTACACTTCTCTTAGTGGCCTAATGCGATGCACTGCATCCCCTAAGTTGTGAATATTTTGTTCTTTGATTGGTCTTCTCTTGGAGACATTAGACACAATGTTCCCTAAGTGATAGACCTCACATAAACTTAACAAGACTCCTTTGAACATCTTTTCCATTTTACACTTTTACACTTTTACATTTTACATTTTTCATTTTTTCCACCTTTCATAACACAACTTGCGTGCCTGTGGTACCTTTCCCTTTGTTCATGGGTTCTAAGAATATGAATATTTTCTTGTATCATGAAGCATGAGCCAACATTTTTCTTTGTGACACCTTGTTTAAGTTATTAAGAGGTATAACTTTGATATGGTTGAGCGGGAAGCCCATTTAGCGGCATGACTTTCCCCATAGCAACCTTTGTGTTTGTGAGTGCATACCAACTAGCATATGTATGTTACCTTTCGGGCCTTCTCACCTGACGGATCACCATGAGTTATGTCACCCCAGAGTGAGTATGCATTTTCTTTTTGAAACAAACAACCTAGATCTAATCCAAAACTAGTTTGACAGACGATCGAAGATCCATCTAACTTTTCCTCTTTCATTTCAACACTTGTGTGTTCCTTTGTTATTATGTTTATTTGGTAATGGGATCTTCATCCTGGGGGCTTGATCATCCCTCCTAATCATTGTCATTCCATCTTGCTAATGTAAGTGCATTTATACCTTGCTCTTGATATGCATGGCTACTTTAGTGTGAGTTTGAAGCAAGTTCATCCTCTCACTAAAGTGGGGGCTAAATGTGTTGTAGAAAAATGGACCCTTATAATTTTCATGGCCTTTTATCTTTCTTCATGATGCTTGGTCCATTTTTCTCTAATTTAATGTTGCAATATGGCTTAAACATTCATAGTAGGTCTTTAAAATTCAAATTATAGCATCTTGTGAAGGTGTTGTGAAGTGTTAGAAAACATTTCTACACTTTTCTAGACTCTATTCACCTAAAAAACACCTTTTCAATACTTATCAAGTCCTATTTAGAAGTGTTGTAAAGTCTTGTAACAAGATTTCATACTTTTCTAGGTATAATTTCACTATTTACACCTTTCTTATGCTTTATTTGACCCCTTTATGCCCTTATAAGGCTTAATTATGTGTATTTTTGAATGTAAACTAGACAAACAACATTAAATGTGACTTATTTCCCAACATGTGCTTTCAAGTCCAAGGTGGGACCCATTCGCCATGGATGGTGAATGAGTCCCTCTTGGCTCCAAATTCAAAATATTTTAAATTTTCTTTCGGGTTTTTATTCAAAATTACCTTATGTCAACCTATGATGAGGTATCAATGGATTACTAAGGCACAAGTGTGTGTAAATAAGTGTTTTTATCCTCATTTTACATATCCTACAATCTCCCAATTTCATAATTCATTCAAGAATTCAATCATCCATTCAAGCACTTTGGATCATCTAATCAAGCATCAACCAAGCGTCTTGGAGCTGCCATTGACATAACTTTACATTTTATTCAAGGGTTTGGTATGTTGATATCATTTGCATGTTATTTGTTTATCATTCTCTTACATTTCATTATTTCATTAAGGGTTTGATTACCAAAGTGGGATTTGTTCAAGGCAAACCCCTATTCTCTAACCATTGACCATTTTTCCCCTATTGCATATGTGTTTGCAGACTTGTTTATGTAGATTTGGCAAGCATTTAGGTGTTGAAAGTTGGTCAACAAGTCAAGAAGGTGCTTGAAGTCAAATAAACCTCATTTCAAGCTTGGAGAAGACATTCTATCCATTTTATATTGAAATAACTTCATCAACCCGACAAGCAGATAACCTCATATCTGGTATTGCAGAATTGTCCCCTGATTTCTCAAAATCAATGGTGAATGAGTCCCACTGGTGATTTTTAGTGATCTTAGTTAGCATTTAGAATATTCTAGATTCTCTATTTTCTGCCTAGGTGCACTCTGAATCAACCTTCTTCTTTTTTAAAGGAGATTATCAAATTTCCACCAATATAAATTATGCTTTACTTTGAATTTAATAAATAATTATTATTCATTTTCTATTTGAATTATGACTAAATTCCTAATTGATAGGCTGAGTGAAAAGCATCTATAGCTTTCAAACGGTATCACAGTTTTTGAATCCGAAATATGCATCACATTTTATGCTTCGCCTACTATAAGATTAAAAAAAATAAAATTGAATTTCATGAAGTTTTGACCACGTTAAGGTGGTTAGACATATGAGTTTTTATATTTTTTAAAAGTTGCAATAAAAAATTCATAATTAATTATTTACTTGAAAAAAATTTACAAAAAATATGCATCACATCGGGACATGAGTCCTCTACTTATATATAAAATCTTATAAAAAATATTATCATTTTATTGTGATTAGGGTGGTCAGACAGACATCTACTTCTTTTTTCCATGAAATTTAAGTACTACTGCATTGAAATTTCAAACTTTCACCAAATAGATCCTTTAAAAAAAATAAACCTAGTAATTTAGAAACCACATTCAATTTTCTATAGATTCTATTCTTACATATTTTTGAAATAATATTGATAAATTATTCAAATTTTTATGTCAAGTTTCCTAACACTGATTTTTCTAAATTTTTTGCCACTTAAGGGCCTTTTTTTCCATGATGATCCTGCACATAACCTGAATTGTGTTTTGACAAAGCCCATTTGACATACAATCTTAGATCTAAAATGTAACTTAGTGGAAAAACAAAAACAAAAAGTTGCAAAACTAACTTGGATCTAAGAATTGATAATAGTGAGGAAACTACACTATGAATTTGAGCTTGAATTGACTAGTCTAGGGTGCAGTGCGCCCTAGACTAGACTCCTATTTTTTTGAATCTAAAAGTTTCAAGATCTGGATTAAGGTTTGAACTTTTTTTTCCCAGGCTATCTTTTTCTAAAATCTTTAGATCCGACCTTGATGTGAAAACCCTTGAAAAAGAGATGTCACACAAGTTGCCACAAAATGTTGATTGATGGATGCCCTGATTGCTTGATAGAATTGTAGAAGGTTAGCTCGTAAAATATAATGGATTACTAAAACTAGCATATAGAGGATAACTCAATACATCTTCATGATTTGACATGATTGATCATAATGAATTCTTGCACATAATATATTCATTCATCTAGATGTGTTATAAGCTTAAACTTGATTGATGAAATTGATGTAATAATGCTACTAATTCGTCTCTTGACTTCCTTTGATTGATTTTAGGATCTTCAATTTGCTCAATAGAATTTATAGGATCTAAAATGGTGAAAATACCTTGTATTTATATGCAATTATTCTAATTTCTTGAAAATCAAATACCGATGGTCAACAAGTGAAATTGAAAATTTAAATAGTAAATTACTGACAAAACAATATTCAAATTTGGACGCAAGAGAAGCAGTCTAGGGTGTAGTGCATCCTAGACTAGATCCACCTTTTTTAGGGTCTAAAAGTGTCAGAGGAAAAATATTAAATGCATAATTCATTTCCCATGTTTGATTTTCCAAATATTTTTATAAAAAAGGTAATTAATGCATAGTTAGGTCTAAGCACATAAGAGGGAGCAAAACCTAGTGTGAAATTGTCAGGGGTGATAATTTTTAATGCTACAACTATATTGTTCCTTTGAACATGTTAAATTATATTGTTACTAGTCATATATATGTATAGTTTCATGTGAACTTATAGGTAAAATATTATATCTTCAAAGGTTACAATTGGAAAATTATACTTGGCCATTTGATTTCAGAGATATTACAAAGATAGAAGTTGTAAGCACACAAAGCTTCCCATGCCAACACCAATTTGGATGTGAATGGATTAACACAAGGTTACATTTAAAGAAACAATTTGGGGGCTAGTCAAATAAAGTTTACAGTGCGGGACAACAAATTTTAGTTTTAAAAAAAGAAAGAAAAAGTGATGTATAACTCTTACCATATTTAACATGTTTGTGTCAAAGGAAACCATATACTTTCTTTGGGATAGGCTATTAAAAATCTATTATAATATTAAGACCACAAAATAAGCTCTTTTAGAGGTTGCTCTACCTCCTCTTCCTTGTTATTCTACATACAGTAAAGTGAGCAGATTGTTGGTGTGCTTTCAAATATGTATGGAAGGCCAGGAAATGAAAGTGAAGTGAGTTTTTTGGCATTTGGGAGAGTTGCTCTTTTTGAGATTGCTCTGCCTCCTCTTCCATGCTTTCCATGTGGTCTTCTTTAAGAGTGAAGTGTTGGCAGGTTGTGGGTTTACTTTGAAATATGTGGAAGCTAAGGAATTTGGATCATTTTGCATTGGGAAGGGCTTCTCAGAACTTCAAAAAGATCAAACCCATGATTTGTAGAGGCCAAGACTTGGGTTATATTCTAACACACCTGACAACTCATTTGTGGTTCTCAATATATCTTCCCTTTCTAAATATTGTTGTAAACAAGTCTCATCTATAAAGATCTCGACCATAAATGGCTGAGATGTAATCTAATGTAATGTGAATCCTTTTTTTACGAATGTTGTTTGTTCTCTTGTAAATAAACTCATGGGATCTAATGTGATGTGCCCATCTTAACAAATTTGTCAGTTGATCTTTGTATTGTAGAGCATCGTGTAGGAGGGGTTTTACTTCTAATTGTGGCGTGGATCAAAATAATACAAAGAATGCATTACAGAGGGTAAGTACCAACATCAAAAGGAAATTAAATTTGATAGAATAAATACCCTGGTCATACCTCCATTTTAAGGCCAAATAAAATTTACATTTCTCTTTGCAGTTCTTAGCCTTTCACGACACACAAACTCATTTTAAGAAAAATAAATACAGATGAAAATGGTTTTTTTTTAATAATTTTTTCACTATGGATTGGACAGGGTAGGATTCTAGCAATTTCCAAGTGCACTTCAGGGGCTCTACGATTGATCTATTGTCAACTGAACCTCTAACTCTAGATCGGATGGTGTATATATTGATTATCTAACACAGGTCCTTACATTGTCTTTGACTCATTTACCTTCCTTGTAAGATCATAATACATAAAATTATGAACTAATTAAGACTTAAATCAATGAAAAATTTTAAGTGTAGTTTCAAGAATTATAGAAGGTGGATTGTTAAGGTTAGTTATTGGATCAATGAAAGGGTTGGTGACGGGGTGATGGAGTCAATGAATGGATTGGTTATGGGGGTGATAGGGGTGATAAAGTCAATGAATGGATTGGTTATAGGGGTAATGAAGTCAATGAAAGGATTAGTGACAAGGTCGATGAAAGGATTGGTTGTAGTAAGTTCTTTGAAGGAATGATGGGAGGGACGGATTTTAATGGTGGAAGAAGTTATCCTAGTGTTCATGGGAGTAACATAACATTTGTATTTTTCTTATCATGAGAAATATATCCGATGTCTTGAAATCCTTGATTTGGATGAACATGAATGGGCTTTAATATTTGTTGCTCGTGAAGCTATAATCCTTTGCCTTAATAGTTCATGATTCTACACATTCAATTTGTGATGGGATACTTTTTAGTTTGAAAGCAAGATGAAAATCCATCATTAGTAGCTTGGAACAATTGGGTTTTTTAAAATTATTTTTAGTAAGGAAACCAAACATAAGAAAGGTGGTTGGGCCCAATAGATAGTATGTTCACTCTTAGATGGGGTTGATGAGGATTTAAGAGGATGTTTGTGTTTAATTAGGATTAATGAAGCCAATGGAGGTGCTTTGACCTTGATTTTGTTGTGGACAAGTTTGGCCATGTGCGGGGAAAGGATCTTGATGTTCATTTCATGATCAATGTGGGCATGTTTCCCTTAATCTTGATGTATCCTTGATCAAGTGGCTTTTGAATTGAGCTCTTCAACTTCAAGTGTTGACAAGCAATATATTTATGGATTTTATGAGGTTTATGGATCTAGAATTTGTGGATAGCATGAAAGGGGTAGATGGACTCCATTTAGCCTTTTAAATGGGTTGATTTGTGAAAATGGTCATGTTGGAGGGTTTGTGCATGATATTGTCTTGCTCACGCTTGTGGGGGTGTAACATAACTCTCCATATTCATTTTTTTTATTCCTTGTTGGTAGCCCTTGGATAACATCCTTCATAGTTGTGTTGGGTTGATTGGATTGATTAGTTTGAATAGCTAGATTGGATTGATTAGTTTGGTTAGATTTATTAGATTTTAGCTATGAAGGTTTATTTGATGGAGAATTTATGCAAGGAGATAGGGTTACCATTTATTAATTTGAGACAAGGAGTTGGCCAAGAACATCTTGGTTTTGGCCTTGGTTTAAACATGAAGGCATATTTTGTTATTGTTGAAAATTGAGGTGTTAATGTAGCTTAATACTTTCTAAAACTATTATACTTGCTGATCTAAATATGTATACTTTGTTACAGATTCTTTGTGGGTGATTATTTGATTAATTCTTTTTATCATTTGTAGAATGAAGAAAGAAGTTGTAGAAGAATTAGACATGATATTAGAAGATACTCAACATATACCATGGAGAAACCCTTTCAGGAAAAAACTCCACCAAGAATCAATGTATTATTTAATCTCTGAAGTAGATTACAATAATTACAATTCTTCCTTGAGATGCTTCTTTTGCCTTCAACAAATCTTCTTCACAACCTGCAATAAAACTGATACAAACTCTCTTCAACTTGCTTGAGATAAATAGGAAATATTCAACCTTGTAAACTTCAAAGAGTAACAATTACAAAGCTCAAAGCTTATCACCAGAAACCTACACCTATCTCTTGCAAGTAGAGTTCAACCATGAAGAACAATGTCAAATCAACTCCTTCATCCATTTGGGCATCCCAAACTGAAGTCACAACTCAACCTTTATTCTGTAGATATCTTCAAAGCTTATTCTTAAAGTAGGCACCCAAGAATAGGCCTACATAACTCAGCCTTCTGAAATGTCTTAGCATGCAAAAGAGTTAACTCCAAGAAGCCAACTTGGGTGCCCAAGGTGGGTCCAACTCATTCTATGTTAACTGAAACATATCTCTCCACCATTCATGGAAGAATGGTCATCCCATGTTAATTGAAGGAAGTTATCTATTATCTGTCATGCAACTCAAGTCATTACTCATGCATTTCAAGTTAACTGAACTCAACTAGAATTCAACTAAAACGAATTGAAGATAACTAAACCATAACTGAATTGAATTGAATTGAACTAAACTAAACTAAACTAAACTGATTATGAACTGAACTAAACTAAACTAAACTGAACTAAAATGAACTTCATGCATGTAAACATCAAACCCTAACTCCCAAGATCTTTACATGCATTACAAAAGTGTTATCTCTTACTCCAAACAATTAACTTAACTCAAGGTGAGTACCATCTTCCATGTGGGTGCCCCATGTGCTCCTATTATTTAGGAACTCATCTTGGATGCCCTCACATGCTCCTATCATTTAGAATTAATTAAAAATGTCAATTGACATGATTATTTCATCTAAAATTAATCTCTCTTTAATCCTAGTGTTTGAGAGCACTTTCCAAGGACTTAGGAGACACATGAAATAAATAATGTTTAGGATTGCAATTAAATGGCATCCTATTTCCAATATTCTCCCACTTGACATTATACATTGCAATTATTTTAAACAAGGAATCATTATTATAAATCAAGTACAAGACTCAAGGCCAATGGCCTACTTGCACCAACTAATCAATCCATGCCAACTTCAAATGCAACCTGCACAATCATGAAGCTCCAAGAAAATGATTAAAACCAAGAGAACTTATCTGAAGGAACTAGTCTCATGAGATAATATGTAACATTAATTAAAGTGTTGACTTTCTCAATTAATACCTTCCAACTCTCAACCATTTCTCACACAAAGTGATACTTAACATCAACATGCTTAGTACGAGTATGATACATAGGATTCTTGGCTAAACACATAACACTTTGACTATCACATTCAAGTTTAACTTACTTGCAATTAAAACCAATACCTTTCCCAAGTATCTTTATCCAAACTGCCTCTTTGGAGGCATGTGAAACCGCCAAGTGTGTTGAACTCACATTCAACCAAGGTGTAGGCTCCTCAGTCTTTTCTGTTGAAAAATCTTTTCTTGCTAGTAACCATTCCAACAAATATCTCTTACCATAAGAGAACTTAAGCCTCACCTATTTCTCCAAGTATCCATGAGGACCTGTAACCAACCAATCCATGCCAAACTCCAAATGCAACATAGCACTATCATGAAGTAATCAAGCAAATGATTAATTTACCCAATACTTAAGAGAACTACACAAGATCAATGTTAAAGCTCCAATCTTGAACATAAACATGACATCCATTATCTAACCATCTCCTCCTAGGAGATCACATGCACCATAACACACTTAAACATACTAGTCTCAAGAGAACCATTCCAAACTCTAAATGCAACAAGAATAAACCATGACATAATAGCAGCCACTCTAAACCAAGAAAACATATCCCCAATCACTTGAAGATAACCTTACCAATGATACATCCACGTCATTGCCAACAACTCCCACTAAATTGTGGTACCGAGTCACACATGGCATCGTGACTAACATCCTCTTCATGAAGATCACTATATCCTACCAAAGCTCCCACTGAATTGTGATACTGAGCTATACATGGCAACAAGATGAACATCAAATCATCACTTTCAAAAGCATATGGAATTTCAGACATTTCCTCATGATCAAAATTATCATAACATGTACCATTCCACAACTCTAAACTGCTAATCAAGAGTATACCATGACATAATAACAAAACCATCCTAAAACCAAGAATCCACTTCATTTCCAAATGCTCCCACTGAACCGTGATACTGAGCAATCCCATGGCATCATGATGCACATAATCAAAACCACATTTTTGTCATAAGCTCCTAGCAAACTTGTGAATCCAAGCTCTCAATGACACATGATAAACATCCTCTAAAGCAAGAATATATACCTTTTGTAACAAACTTATTTTCACAAATCAACAATAACAAAAATATTAAAAGCTCCCACTACAGCCAAAAAAACCTCCAATATTTACGAGAAAGGCATCCCAATACTCTACCCAACCTCAACTCTGATACCAAATGTTGAAAATTGAGGTGTTAATGTAGCTTAATACTTTGTAAAAATGTTATACTTACTAATCAAAATATGTATACTTTGTTACAGATTCTTTGTGGGTGATTATCTGATTAATTCATTTTATCATTTGTAGAATGAAGACAAAAGGTTTAGAAGAATTAGACAAGATATTAGAAGATACACAACATATATCGTGGAGAAACCCTTTCGGGGAAAAACTCCACCAATAATCAATGTATTATTTAATCTCTGAAGTAGATTACAATAATTACAATTCTTCCTTGAGATGCTTCTTCTGCCTTCAACAAATCTTCTTCACAACTTGCAATAAAACTGATACAAACTCTCTTCAACTTGCTTGAGATAAATAGGCAATATTCAACCTTGTAAACTCCAAAGAGTTACAATTACAAAGCTCAAAGCTTATTACCAAAAACCTACGCCTATCTCTTGCAAGTAGAGTTCAACCGTTTGGGCATCAAATCAACTCCTTCATCCATTTGGGCGTCCCAAACTGAAGTCATAACTCAACCTTTATTCCGTAGATATCTTCAAAGCTTATCCTCAAAGTAGGCGCCCAAGAATGGGCCCACTTAACTCAGCCTTCTGAAATATCTTAGCATGCAAAAGAGTTAACTCCAAGAAGCCAACTTGGGCACCCAAGGTGGGTCCAAATCATTCTCTATTAACTGAAACATATCTCTCCACCATTCATGCAAGAATGGTCATCCCCTATTAACTTAAGGAAGTTACCTGTTATATGTCATGAAACTCAAGTCATTAGTCATGCATTCCAAGTTAACTGAAGTCAACTAGCATTCAACTAAAACTAATTGAAGATAACTAAACCATAACTGAACTAAACTAAACTGAACTGATTCTAAACTAAACTGAACTAAATTGAACTAAACTAAACTGATTGAACTGAATAGAACTTCATGCATGTAAACATCAAATCGTAACTCCTAGGATCTTTACATGCATTACAGAAGTATTATCTCTTACTCTAAATAGTTAACTTAACTCAAGGTGAGTACCACCTTCCATGTGGGTGCCTCATGTTCTCCTATTATTTAGGAACTCATCTTGGATGCCCTCACATGCTCCTATCATTTATAATTAATTACAAATGTCAATTAACATGATTATTTCATCCAAAATTAATCTCTCTTTAGTCTTAGTGTTTGAGAACACTTTCCAAGGACTTAGGAGAGACATGAAATAAATAATGTTTAGGATTGCAATTAAATGGCATCGTATTTCCAATAGTTATCATAGCTTATTCTTGATGTGTATGAACACATATGTCATTTTGGATTAGGTGGTTCATCTGTTAAGGGATTAGGATCTATGGGGATGGATCTGGAATAGAATTAGGATTGATATGGATGGGTGGAGGATTTAATGTTGTAGGGTTTGTAGGGATGGATGGAGGGTTTAATAGATGAATTATTTTGGGTAAGTGAATTAGGATTAGTCCTAATATGGAATTATATAGGATAATTTGATGTTTTAGTATTTGTAGGGATTGATGGAAGGTTTAATGGTCTTGAATCTTTATGGATTAGGGGGCTTAATGGATAATGTATTATGCATTTAGGTGGAAAGATTAACAATTCAATATTTATAGGGTTTGATGAAGGATTTAATAGTTTGGGATATTTATGCGTTTACATAGGTCTTAATAAGTGAAGGATTATATGTTTGGGTGACTATTTAATGGTTTAAGATTTATAGGGTTTGATAAAGGATTTAATGGTTTGGGATCTTTATGGGTTGATAGCAAGTAAGTAATAGATGAAGGATTATACATTAGGTAGATGGTTTAATAGTTTAATATTTGAAAGGTTTCCCCTACCTAGGTGTTCAAGGTTATAGTTTGAGGGAAGCTTGGATCCATTACTTATAAGGTACCCAACCGACACATCTTTGTTTTAATTTAGGATATAGTATAATGAGGTGTTGCTCTTGCCATGAAGGGGTAGTGGATTTTAGACTTGGATTTACATGACAACTTGTGAAAGGATGCTCTTGGGCTAAAGAATTTTGATGGTTTATGCTTAGGCAATTAGGGCTTTATGGCTAGCTTGCTCGAGATATTTTTTTCAAGAGATTGATTAATATATTCATCTTGATCTACAATACTATTATCCTCAAAATATTCATCTTGATTGACATATTTATCTATCTATGATCATCATCATGTTCGAAGGGGAACAAAAGATCCATATAATCCACTATAGTTTGAGGATATGATTGAAGGATTTGGATAGTGGAACTATTAATTCTTTTTGGTATAGTTCATTGACATCTAGAAGGAGCCCCATGTTGGTCCACTTCCACTTTTCCTTTTAGTGCTACTAAGATTGTAGTTGTGCATTGACTGTGTTTCGTTGGATCAAATCTATATTCTTATTTTTGGTATTTGAAAAAATAATTATAATGGATATCATTATGCTTCTAAAGAGATGACATGACTGTGTGATTTAAATGTGATACCTTGAGTTTCTTAAAATACTCAAGAAAACAAGTACAAACTTACAAATTGAGAGACGTGAACTGGATTATTCCACACAATTTGTTGTGTGATTCCTCATGATTTGTGGTATTCAAGGCTTTCTTATTCCCTAAAATAATTATTGCAAGAGAAAATACAAGAAGGATATACCAAAAGGAAATATGACACAACATTTGAACTCTATCTCTAGATATATTCAAAGAATGGTGGCCTGTAGAGATCTTGATGAATATATTCTATCGACAAATTCAATTACAACACCACTAAATTATGAGACAAAATACTTACAAATACCTCTAAACTTGCCAACACTATGTATGCTTTAAGTTTCTTTTTTAATCTTCCTCACACATAATACATAAACAATAAATAGAAAAGTGTAATAAGTGAAATACAAAACAATCATTGAGATTGACTAAAATATTAAAAATTCAAATAATAAAGGTGTAACTCTCATTAGGTGTGTCAAATTGTAAGTGTGAAATTTAAATAAAAGAAACATTTCAATAAACAAAATACAAAATTCAAATTAAATTAAATGCTCAACTCAAATAGATATAAAAATGGACAATCTGAATAAAATAATTTTAAAACATAATATGATACCTCTTGACAATTGGATGTGCTCTATAATTGAGATAATATTTATTGTTCGCTTGGACAACATCTACTTGTCCAATGAATTTGATCCTAATTTATAGATTTCGATGAGATGGATGAGTGACTAGAATTTGGTCTTGGATCATGAGTTTTCCCCCATTAAAGGTGGAGTGGATGTGGAGAGGTGAGAGTTATTATTAGCTAGATAAGTCATTTACTTATTTAATGAAATTATTTAATTATTTTGATCATTGAATTAACTTATTTGATTTGATTTATCATAATTTTGTTAAATTATTCATAAATATAAGACTTATTTGAAGTTATTTTAAAAAATGAGTATTTGTGAGAAAATAAATAAATTAAATTAATTAAATAATACAAAATATTTGGCATACGACAAATTCACCACCTACCGACGAAAAATTAACTGCCAACAATTCATCGCCGTGGAAAATTAACCCCATTAATTAATTTTCTACGGTGGTGAATTTTCCCGTGGTGAATTTGTCATGGAGGTGAATTTTCCCGCGGTGAATTTTCCATCGGTGAATTGCTGGCAGTGAGTTTTCCTAGAGTCAAAATATTTAATTAATTTAATTTTGATAAAGTGGATTAATTAAGATAAGATGAATTATTTTAATGAGTGGATGTTAGGTATTGAGGTGGGGGTAGTGCTATGGAGATGAGCATATGCAAAATTTTAGAGTCTACTCTAGATTAATATTAATGATGTGTGCTTCCATATGTAGCCCTACTTGTCCCTTTTATGCAATAAAAAGAAAAAAATAATATGAAGGGTGTGCTTTTATCATAGTTAGCATGCATCTTGGAATTGCTTCTACGACTAAAAAATCCTTACCACATTTGGATTTTTGATAGAAAAATATACTCAAGTCCCAATTAAACATTGTTGCATTGAGATTTTCCATTACATAATCAAGAGTCAAAATAAATGATCTATGAACTAAATAGAACAATTTGATCCCTCATTTATTAATTATATAGCTTTTAGAGTGGCATCTAAATATAAAATACATATTTTTTACTTTTTTCTCTCTTGTCTTGCATTCACTTTATCCTTGTTGATACATATGTTGTCGTAAAGTTTAGTTGAAAGTTACAATGCTCAAGTTAATCAAGCCTAGCTAACCTTTTCCCTTTAGCCCATTTATCCCCTATGGTTGGGACCTTTTTATGATCATAGTCCTTTCCTTATCTTGGTAGAACTGCTAGTGTGATTCTATCCACTTTTATTACCACTCATTTCCTTGATTCTCAAGCCAACCTTAATCCAAAATATGACATTACAAGTTGTCTTGATTGCAAAAATATTCAATTAAATACTTAGTATTGCTGAATTAAAGACATGTCCTAAGGTATCATTAAACATTCATTCATAGAATCTTATAGAATTATTGGAGCATCTAGAGTAGTAAGGAGCAATAAAGGAGCATCATTAGATGAGGGACAACTCTACATCAAACTACTATTTTGATATTCTTTTATCTTTCACTACCTAATATGATGATAATAATAAGGGATTTGGCCAAGGTGCAAGTAAGAAGTTAGTATGCTTCCCATCCTGGCAAAATAGATCCAACCACCTTGACAATAAATACATGCTTAGAAGTATAATGATAGAAATATGGGGCACACAACTATCATAGAAAAAAATATAGAAAAATAATAAGATCGTAGATTTTGGTAGATAGAATTGTAGTTAACGATTTTATAGAATTAATTTATAGAGTTTAAAGAAATATATGTTTGACAAGATTTGATAAATGTAAGAGAAATTCAATTATAGAAATATAGTTACTAACAAATCCCAACTAATTTATATATCACTTGAAGAAATTAAATACCCCGACTATCTTGTTATAATTATACTTTACTCATACATTGGGCTCAAACTGTTTACAATAGTTTAAATTTAATTTAATTGCTTAATTGTTTTTTCTTTTAATTCTGATGTGTATTTATAAGTGGAAAGAAGGAACGTGAAGACTTGATGCCATATTTTGCATATTTCTATTGTTATCAGGTTGGTGTTTTGAGATGACTGGAAGTGGTACCCGCCATTATTTATTTATTTATTTATATTGTGGATGCTTGAATTCGGGACCTTTTAGATCCCTACAACAACGACCATTTTGAAAAGCACGAAAGAGACTAATGATGATCCCTACAACAACGACCATTTTGAAAACGAAACTACCAGATCCCTACAACAACAACCATTTTGAAAAGCCATTTTGAATTTGAGACCTTTACTTGAAGAAATTAAATATCCCCATTTTCTTGTTATAATTATACTTTACTCATACATTGGACTCAAACCGTTTACAATAATTTAAATTTAATTTAATTGATTAATTGTTTTTTTTTAAATTAACATAAATTATGACGTGTATTTATAAATGAAAAGAAGAAAGAAACGTCACAGAGACTTGATGCCATATTTTGCATATTTTGAGATTGGGAGTGGAACCCCCCATTTTGAAAAGCACAAAAGGAGACTAATGATGATGATTTACTTTAAATTACGATGGTACAAACATCACAATCTCCCAAATAAAGTAGATGCTGCATCACAATCTCCCAAATAAAGTAGATGCTGTCCTTCGACAATAATCGTGTTCAATATGTTACAAGTGCCTGCAGGTTGTGGGTTGTGGGTGTCTTCTCAAACCCATGGTTTGCAGAGGTCAAGACGTGGGTTATGTTCTAACACACCTGACATCTCATTTGTGGTTGTCCATCTGTCTCCCCTTTCTCAAAAGTGTTGTACAGGAATCGCACTTGTAAAGCTCTCGATTATGAAAGGCTGAGATGTAATACGAATCGCTTTTTTCAGAATAATTTCAGTTGACAAGTCAGACAATTTTTTTAAGTTGGGAGTGCGTTGTTCAGCGTTATTTTTACTCTTAAAAGTTATTTTATTTTACTTTTATAAGAATTCAAAGAAATTATGTTTCTATATAAAATGAATTTTTATTAGAAAATTGCAATAATGCTTTCGATTAAGAATATGATTTTTTTATATTTCTTTTTATGATTTATTTTATAATTTTAGTTTAAAAAAAATACATATTATAGATTTTAGTTTTAATTATTAATTATTAATTATTTCATGTATTTATTTACATGATCATATATGATATTTCATATCTTGATTTTTTAATATTTTTATTGGTTATAGTGAATTCAAAAGCATAACAATATTTGTTTGATGATCAATCTACAATTAGAGAGGTACCCATAAAACTTCAAAATTGCACTTAAAATATTTTGTATATTTGAGTCTTTATTGGTTCATAGTTTTTGTATTATGATAATAGTAAAAACATAGAAGGTGCTATAAAATGACTAATAGAAATACTATTTTTTTTATATTCATCAAAGTTGAATTACAAATTAAGAAAAATAATAGTAGTCCCAAAAAAGAGATGTGAAGAAAAGAGGCCTAAAGAAATACAATGATTAGCCTCAAGGAAATAAAACAACAAATAGTAGAACAACAAATTAAAAGATCCAAGAGAATTTACATCCATACAAATATCAACAACTTCTACATGTACGAAAGGCTAACCCAAGCATACAACCTATAAGTAACCACCAGGATGATCCAAGATCAAACTCTTGAAACACTATAGATGAACTACAAATTAAAGTCAAAATTTGAATAAGCTTTGGATTTGTTAGAACATTGAATGTCTCTTTCATGGAGCTACAATAATCGGTGTTTAATTTCCTCCAAAAGTGATGACAAAGTAAAATTTAAGAATTTATATTTCTTGATGCATAATATGATTAGAAAACATGAATAAACATCTACTTTTCCTTACATGAACTACTATAGTATGTCTCATAGTATCCACAACTACATTATTATGAAGCACAATGCCCAAAATAACTTTTTTTTCAACCCAACACATGATAAAAAATATAGTAGGAAAATGACCAAATATGACATTCCATTTTTTGTCCAAAAAAAATCCCAAAAAATATGTTTTAAGATTTCAGTATGCAGATAGTACAAGGACATTTTTTTGGTTGAATCTTCAAAAATTTCAATCTATCCCCCACCAAAAGCTTGTAATGTAGGATTTTCTAGGCCAAAATTTGCACATTAGCCTCCACTTTAGTTTCCAAATTTGAGAGCTCAACTTCTTCTACTTATTTACTCAAAATTTATCATTCCATTTTATGTTAAGTCTTGGGTTTAATACAATAATTGACAAGAGTTTAAGATAAATTTTCTTTAAAGGGAAACAAAAAACTGGTATTTGTCAGGGCACAACTAGTCTTTAAGGAAATTACATTGTAAGGGTGTACAAGTTTCATAAGAAGCTCCATAGTAACAAAAAATTTAACAAAAAATAAAACCCTTTGGACCTATTGTTTAAACTAAAAACTTTTTATTTGTTTTTGCTAGTTCTCCCAATCAAGGGATTTGAAGTCCCAAATATCACCAAACTATTGCACACCTTTTTTGAATAGATAATGAGCTTGTTTAGTAAAGATAACAACAAGTGGTTGCCCATGATATTGGATAAGCCTATTCCACCAGATGGAGGAAGTTACAAAACTAAAACCATGTTGCAAGGAATCCTTCTTCCAAATTGAAAAATTACAAAATTGTTGTTAGGCCTTCCATATAGATTATAATTTGGGAATGAAGCTTTAATTCAAATGCAAGGGGCAAAATTTTTTTTATCCAATCACCTGTCAACTTGTCACTTACTATTTGAATAGCAACACTAATAAAGTAGTGAAAAACTGAGATTTTCCATTATTCTTCTCTTGGTGTAACTCTTATAATCCATTTAGCTAATAAGGACATTCCCCATATCTTGGGATTCAAAAGACTCAAAAAACCTTTATTTTTAGGTTAAATATACAATATAACCAAGAAGATGACCTAAAATTGGGTTTTCCCTCCAAATTGTTAGTGTAGTATTAAGTTTTAACTTAGGTTAATTACTTCGGTGGTTGTTTCCTGTATCGGGTAGTTTTTCACTCATTTCATATTTTCCATGCCTTTAAAAGGCTTGCACAATATGTAATTTAATATCTCAATTTATTCACTCATTGGTGAAATAGCGTGTTGCTTCTTTCATATTTGTGAAGGCTTTTTAATATAGATAGTGATCTTGGGCTTGGTGGTTTCCACCAACATGGTATCAGAGTTGCCCATTCTACCCTCCTTCCCTTGAGAGTTTTCATTAGAAGTGTTTTGAGATCCAAATTGATATTCATTTTTTTCCAAACTGATATTATCTGCAAGAGGATCGATTTTCTTCATTTCGGAAGGCATGATTCAGTGTTGAATAGGAATTGATTTGTGGCTTGATTGGAGGGCCAAGTTTTTTGTCCATAAGAGACACATTTGGTGCACTAGAGGGTCCGATCTTGTTTATAGGCTTGAGTTTTAGGCCAATTTGGGAGTGATGGCACAACAAAGGATTTAGAGGTCGATGTTTTATCTCGAAGCCATGATTCTTTTATTGGTGACCGCTGCAAAATCTCTCATAGGAAACCAATATTTACTATGTGAAAGTTGTGTGAAGTTTGTAAAACTTCTTCCCTCAATTTCCTTCATGGAGACTTGTGCATGGGAGGAGGGCATGTATCCCATTTGGAGGCCATGCAACCTCTATTCGTAGGTGTTCATCTACAAAGGGTCCGATTTGACTTCCCAGACCCGTGTTGGTAATCAACAATATTTTAGAGAATTTAACGTGTGCGCGAGGTTCACACACTAGTACAAAAATAGCAATAAACTACTGAAAAAGTACTAAAAACTATTTATAAATGATTAAACTTGGTCACATGACCATTAGTAGTTTATTTCCAGTCATGTATAATGCAACCAGATTGATGACTAAACCATTTTTAGTCATTTATTGGTCATTTTGATTGATTGATTTGGTAGTATATTTAGTCATTGATTACTGTAATTTGGTCACTTATTTAGTCATTTTTTATTCACTGATATATTTAGTCATTGATTGTTGCAATTTGGTCACTTATTTAGTCAATTTTAGTCACTGATTTTTGTCTATTGGTAGTGTATTTAGTCATTAATTTTAATAATCATTTTAATCAATTTGGCAGTATATTTACTTAGTTTTATTTCACATGTCATATATTTAGTCATATTTATTCACTATTCACTAATTTCTATCAATTGGGAATATAT
Organism: Sequoia sempervirens; assembly: GCA_007258455.2. Lineage (NCBI taxonomy): Eukaryota > Viridiplantae > Streptophyta > Pinopsida > Cupressales > Cupressaceae > Sequoia > Sequoia sempervirens. The sequence goes on along the minus strand of VDFB02031819.1, from coordinate 27,677 downwards.
TTTGTCATTTTTATTTCATAAGTCATATATTTACTCATATTTATTCTTTCCTCACTAATTTATATCAATTGGTAGTATATTTAGTCAATTTAATTATTAATTGACATCAATTAGTAGTATATTTAGTCATTTTAATTAATTGATATTTGAGGATTTAAACATAAAACACAAAAATACACATCAATTATCATCAATTGCACATAATAAGACAACCATTGAGAAGGAAAAATTGATGAAATTTATTAATAAAAGAAAGGTGTTCTAGTTGTAGCTTCGAAATAGAGTATTACAATTTTTATTTTCAGTCACAAGAATGAAAATCCAAGTTACAATATTGCATAGAAATGACTACAAGAAAGAAACTTCTGCAATGATGGAAACACATGCTTGGATCCCTTCAATGCAAGTGCATGCCCCTTTCATCTCTTAAAACTTCTACAACTGGGTAATCTTCTTGGAGCAAGCTGTAATGTGTAAAATCTAAGGAGAGTTTTGATCATGTCCCATATATCAAGCTCTCTCATTCAATGTAGTCAACAATAAACCAGCTAGAATCTTTCCTCCTTTATATGCAACATGCCATCTCATATGAGCAATAGGGTCTGCCTTTTCTGCCATGAATGGAGTTGTGTCTCAATACAACCAAATAAATTACTATTAGTCTCAATCAAGAAAGAATAAAAGTGCATTGTATATTGCAAGTTTAAAAAAGTAAGTCCAAACACAACAAAAAGATAAACAATTAAAAAATTGTAGGAGATAGATCACATCCACAAACATGGGAGGGCTATGCAAAATTGTAGAAATTGGCTTAGCAAATGAAGGCAGCAAGGTATTTCCAGATTCAATACTTTTACTTAATGTTGTGGAATAGAAGAAAAAATAATCATTTATCTGCCACTATAGTGAAAATTTAGCAATTGCATTTGGTTTGTTAAACATGGCCCCTAGTACAACTATTAAAGTTGTTAAGAACCTTCGAGTATGTTCTAATTTTCACACTACATCTAAATTCATCTCCAAGATTATTGCAAGAGAAATTGTTCTGAGAGATGTGAACCATTTCCATCATTTTAAATAGGGACAATGTTCTTGTTGAGAATATTGGTGATGCTAAATGAAACAATCTGAAAAATAGGCTTGCACTATAATAATGTGCAGTACATCAGTTATCCAAAGGGACATCCATCAAAGCATAACAACATGGATTTTTTTTCATATGTTGTAGTTACAAGTGTCGTGCTAGACATACATGGAACTCTAAGGGATTTCTTTTATGGATAGACTAATAAAATCCTATTGTAGGGGATACTCCAAGTACATACATGGCTCAATTCTAATGACAACTGTTATTAAAACTAAAAAATAGCTTTGGCTGTTATTAGTATGTTATTGATATTAAATCATGGAATGGACTGTCTGATACCTTATGACTGAAGATCTTGTATCAACGGGGAGATATGGATCTTGTTGCCACTAATTTTCCCAAAGAAAACCATATGCTAATATTTGACTTCTGGAATATACTTAGATATTTGATTTCTTGTTTCATGCACGCCTCCAAATAGGTGCAATAGATCCTTTAAGGGGGTTAACACAAATTTATTTAGCAGGAAAAAGAGACTAATTATATGTATGATTTTGTTTCATAATTCATCCCAATGCTGATAATGACCAATCTTAGCTAAATGCAAAATACACAACATCATTAACTAATAATTTCTTATAACATTCTTTTAAGAACTTATTAGTTAATGATGTGTATTTTGCAAAGCTAAGATTTATCGTTATCAGCATTGCAATGAATTATAAAGCAAAATCATATAGATTTAGTCTCTTTTTCCTATTGAATAAATCTATGTTAATCCCATTCAAGGATCTAGTGCACTATTTGGAGGCACATGAAACAAGTGTTGACATATGGCTTTGTGAGATTTTTTATGGCTTCTAGTGTTGTCATTGATGGCAACTAGAGTCACTAGCATGGTCCACAGTTTAGATGTAGCTCATACTAGTAGAAAAAGGAAGGTAGAGTGTTACCAGGAGAAAGAATGAAGAACAGGATATCTAGTCAATTAGTCAGTCAATGAGTATACTTCAATGGATCATCATTTTGTGTTGTGGATCCCCAGGAAAGCTTGCTAAGCATGTATGATAACTTATTGGTAAGTTTTGTAATGTTGCATTGATCGATGTACAAGTTTGGAGATTTGATAGAATGATTTATTGTTTATTTTCTCATTATGGCTGACCTGGTGTATATAGCATGTCATGGATGTATAAGGAGCAGTTGTTTTAATATTTCTTGTGTTGGGAATTTTAATTTGGGTCACTACTATAGTCTAGCTGACTTGTGTGGGTACGCATTAATTTTAATTGGTAATTTGAGCCGACATGTGGAAGAGTATTACATCTTATGTGAAACCGACATACAATAATGAAATCCTTGTTCACAGATATATATATATATATGAGATCGGTAATTCATTTTTAAAATGTGAAGAAGTGTGAAAGTGTGTGAATATGTGAAAAGTAGAGTAGATATGTGTGTGAGTATTAGAAGGGTTTTAGAAGGGTAGAAAATAGAGTAGAGTAGAGCAGAGCAGAAAAAAAGTCAGTTAGAAGGGCTGAAGATCATTTTAAAGGTTCTGAGTTTCATTGGAACTGAATCCAGGCATTTGGAGATGCTATTTTCTTAGTTCAACCTTTTTGTTGTATCCCCAAACATTTTGTAAGGAAGTGAGCCTTTCTTATTTTGAGTAGTGAGCTCTAGCGAGTGTGCTTAATGCAAGTGCATTCCCTTTTGATCATACTTTTAATAGAGTATATATTGTGGACTAACATTCACCATGGTTTTTCCCCTAACAGGGTTTCCATATAAAATAATCTTAGTGTTATGGTGTTCTTTAATGTGTTTGCATGTTTCCTTTTGTTTATATGTTGTGGATATTATTGTTGTTAGTTTTAGATCTGGTTTGAAATTCAAATATTGTGGAACACTGATTCACCCCCCCTCTCAGTGTTCCTAGTGTCCAACAATTGGTATCATAGTAGGTTCCTCTTCTGAAGTTTAACAACTTGAGGTGGATCTTGGATTACAATGGACGTAGGTGGTCTTCAACAATAGCTTATGGTGGCACTTGATGATCTTGATCAATCTAAAGCAAATGCCATGGAACTAAAAGAAAATCTTGTGGCTACTGAAAAATTCATTCAATCACTAATGGATAAAATAAATGAGTCAAGGGAAAAGATGAAGGAACTATGTGGTCAATTCAAGAAAAAAGAAAGAAAAGGCCCAAAATATGTGAACATCTAAATCAAACCCTAAAATAAATAATAGAAGAATGTGAAAAGGTTGCTAAGGACAATGTTGCCCTAAAGCTTGAGATGGAATCTGTGGCGATGAAGCTAACTAAAGAGATTGAAGAGAAAAAGAAGAATGAGGAGAATCTAGCCCAGTCCTTGAAGGAAAATTCTAAGGAATGCAATAGAGTTAATAGTGGATTTATTCAGTTGGAGATTGAACTACAACAATCCATAAACAATGAATAGGAGCTTGAGAGACAGATAATTATTCTCATCTAGATGAACTTGCTACAACAAATGAATATAACGAGAAGTTTAGGATGAGTTCTACTAAGTTTGAGGAGATGAATAAAGGACAAAAGGATGCAAATGATAAGCGAGGTCTTGGTTATGTGAAAGATGAGAGCTTCAGATTTGAACCAAAGGACTATGAAAAGAAAACTCAAAAGAACAAAGGTAGAAGATATCCGGTAAGGCAACCCAATGCTCAAAAGTTTAATGGTTATTGCTTTATTCGTAATAAATTTGGACATATATGACTTCTCAATGTAGAAGTATGATAAATTCAAGCAGTCCATCATTTTTTGGTCAATGTTTTAATTGCAATAGGTTTGGTCACAAGTCAACTGAATGCAGAAGCATGTCTATTAGTATAAGGAATGTTAAATGCTACACCTGTGGAAGATTTGGGCATATTGCTAATCAATGTAGATTAGGAGGAAATTAGTGGAATGAATGGTCTAGACAAAGAAATCTGGTGGGTTACTATTGCAAAAAATTTGGTCATATTGCAAAATTCTGCAAGAACAAAAACATGAACAAAAGAGGTCCAGTATATCAAGGAAGAAATTTACAGAAAGATGACAAAGGAAAAGGAAAAGCATCTATGGAAGAGATAAGAGATTAGATGAAGAAAATGTGGATAAAGAAGACTGAATCTAGTGAAGGTAATAACACTGTACTGGAAGCTCCCTCTAGTAATTCATCTGACAATTGATTTCAGGCCATTGGCCTAGGGGGAGTTTTCATGAAAATCTTTTGTCCCCCTGTGTGTATTTGGTACCAGATCACAAGAAGTTGTTAGTAATTGCATTATTTATCTTCAAATGTATTAGTGATCATTTTTTGAGTAGGATGGAATCTTGAAGGTTCATAGATGGATTCTCCTCTTGTTGTATGAGAGTGTAGAGTAACCAGAACTCCTAGGGAAAAGCATTTAACGTGACAAGGAAGTTAGGTGTGCAAATTTATAAAAGGGAATTTGGAACCCTCATTTGTCATAGTGCATCAAAGGAGAATAGTTGGAGAGCCTTTTTCAGCAAAATTTTGAAGGAGTGAAAGTCAATTCAGTGGCAAATTTCTAGGTATTTATGTTGCTTGTCAATTTTGTACTTATTCGGTGATCGGTAGAACCCTGTTCGGTATGGAAAATGAAGCAAATTAAAGGAACAATAACTTTGAATGAATATAGTAGCCGAAAGGTCATGGATGTAAGAAATTTGTTTCCAACCAATGAATTGAATAAGCTTGCAAGTGCGAAACATAAGAATTTGGAAATTTGGAATGAGTTTCCATATTTCGTCAATGCAGAAGTAGTTTGATTTATCTTGAACAAATTGGATGATGATAACTTTACTTTGGATAAACCCTATCAAATTTCAAAAGAATTAATCATAAATATGACATGATTATGCAATATTGGAGATGTCCCAAAAAAGAAATCGATTCAGAACATTGAAGTCAAAGCCCTAACTGGAGTAATAGGAGATCAAAGGGTGCTAGTAATTTCAACAATCAAAGATCCATTGACAAGGTACATTGCATATGGAATTTCGCACAAAATTTTCTTCAGAAATAGAGAAGGTGCAACCTCTACAAGCGTAGTCTACATTGCACAAAAAATGATAATGGAAGACAAAGACTTTGATCTGTGCGGATTAGTGAAGGATTAATGATGGAGAATGTGCAATTGACGAAGGATATAGACTACTCTTTTAGATTTGGTACCCTAGTTATATGCATTATGATGTATTTCCTAAATTGTTTGCCTCTGAATGATAATGTGGTATGGAAGGAAAATATACTAGTTTGTAAGCAAATCTTTGAGCACTTCAACACTCTTGAAAATGGTGAACAATTTTATGAAAAATTCTTTAGAAAGTTGTTAGGAAATTTTGGTGTAAGTGGTATTCCACTCCCTGTAAAAGTAGTTGAAGTTGGATCTTCTTCTGACAAGGTGGAGAAAAAGTAGAAAAGAGCGAGAGAGTTAGCTAATGTCACTCCTATGACACCTAAGTCAACAAAATTTGAGGGTAAAGGTAAAGAGAAAATAGTTGTAGATATAGTGGATGAAGATTTTGAGGAATATACACCAAGAGATGAACCAAAACCAATTGAACTAGATGTGCTAATAGCAAAAGAAAGTGATGAAGAAGGCGCTTTATTCAAAGCAAAGATACTGTAGATCATTTAGGAAGAAGATGGAATGCAAAAATAACTGACGTGTGGATAAATGGACCATCATATGAACAAGACTTCATTGAGGACACTCTAGGGAGATACTTTATTGATAATAACATTGAATTAGAGAGTTTACAGAATGTACTTTTAGAAGAATTAATTGAATGTATTAGGGAGGCTATGGACTCTATGCCTCTGGATAGGAAAGAAGATGATATAATCTCACACCTGAAGGAGAAGTTTAGGCTATCTCTCTCCAAACTGAAAAAGAAAATGAATGTGTAAAGGAAATACATTGACTCAACAAATAAAATATACAATTATTATCTTAGGTGGCCTCATGTGGTTGGTAAATACAAGGAAAAGTTGGAGTAAATTGGGAATGACCTTATTAGAAGTGGTTAGAACTACAATATGTTTTAGGACCAAAATGGAGCAGTTAAGAAGAAGATTCATGAATTACAGGTTGAGCATGCAAAGGTTCTGTTGACAGTCAAAATGGCACAACAATAGTTAAACAGAATATTGCTACTCTATTTCTCCTAAAAGAGAAAGACAACACATGGATATCTTATCTCCCAAGGTCTTTGTAGTTGGTTCTCAACTGTGCTGATGTTGCTCAATGGTTGATGTGAACTATAATGTTCAAGGGGCCTGCTGATGTTGGGCTTATGGATTGTTCTAAGATCAAGCATGAATTTAAACCTACTTTAACTGGGGTTTTTAAAGAAACATAAAAAGATAGATCAAGGTTTTGGTATTGAAAAAGAATGATAATTCATCTAACTTAACCAGACTTGTTACCTCTCAAGGAATTGCTAACTAAAACTGAAGAACAAAATTAACTTGTGATAAGTTCACACAGTTGCATTCATTCACAGTGCTGATTTCAACAACTGATTATAAATTACCATTTAAGAAAAACACAAAATAGGATTTCATTCCTTGAAAGCTTTCAAAATCAAATGATTAACTCAAGATAAATACCATTCTCGAATACAATATGAAGTAGATTCAAATCTGGTTGCTCCTACTGTCAGTGAAACAAATAAGCAACATTTACAAATCTGGCACAATCACCAGTGTATAGAAAATCCATCACTCCAGATTGTTTCCATCCATACTAAGAGAACTTGAAAATACATTACAATCTATGCCGAATCTAACTCCTACCCTAAGAAGGAAAAAAAAGCTCCTATTACAAAGAATCAGGATGTTCTGTCTCCTCTATTATCTCCTTTTATTTCTCTATGTATTCTAAAACTTCTACCTATATCTTTCAACTCAAAAGAAAAACTCCTCCCTTTAAAGAGAAAGAATACGCCATATATACACCACATCTCGAAAAGAATGTCAGCCCCTATTTTTAGGGTTTACAAAATATCTTCTTCCAGAAGGGTTGACGTCCAAATCTTTTGAATAAAGTAGGTTCTACATTAAATGGGCATTCCTACTATCCATATTGGCAAAGGATTGCTCTGGGGATGATCTTAGATCTTTTGTAGCTACCGCATTAACTCCTATGCCTCCGTGTCCATCTTTGAACTCCAGTGGAGCCAGTTTGAATGCCCTAAAATATCACCATTAATACTGATCTACCCTTTTTCTAGTAGACCCCAGATGTCCCTATGACTCATGGCTTCCTTCTTCTTCCTTCAACCCTCCTCCTGCTCCAAATCTATCCGTTGACCATCTCTGGAGGTGGCATCAAATTTTTTAGCAGATCCCCGCACTAGTGTTCATCGAGCTACTCCATTTTCCCCGAGCTCATTCTATTTCGGCAAGACCTCAAGTGATATACCGTAGTGCCTCCTTCCATCGGTGAGACATCTACATTCAACAAGATGTTATAGCAGGCGTTAAGAGGTATAGCGATATCTTTTTTCATTGGTAGGTTTGTCACTATCGACAAGACCAACGTCAATCGGGAAGACGCCACACTAAGTTCAATGCGTTACACCAAGGGCACAAAACATGTCGGCGAGACACTATCGGGTCGGAAAGACCTTTCATCAAAGTCACCTTTTCACTGAGAGCCCATTTTCCTTGGGGAGATTTTTCCCAATCGGTGAGACGTTATGCCGAACTCAGAACATTTCGGTGAAGCCCTTGAGAAATATCATCATGTACAAAATTTAATCTTGCAAAACAAGGTCTTCATTAGTCTTTCAAACCATAAAAAATATTACCCTCAATCTTACCCATCATACTTCTCCCATTTTATTACACTTTGCAAGAATAGACTTACTTCCAGCGGAGGGGGAACCAAATCCGAACTGGGAACACACCAACCCTCAAAATTGGTGGAGGCAGGACCAAATCGGGACTGGAACCGAGACGAGAGGCAAAAAAGACGAGTCCTAGAGGAACCAGGATCGAGACAAAATACGACCCAGAAACGACACCCCTCCTTCAAAACTAGCATGGGTAGGGCCAAAAAGAAATCAGAACCAGGACTGGGGTTGAGATAGGAACAAGCCATGGGAATGACCATCATTTCCTAGCTTGGACCCCATCTCAGCTCCACGTTTGCAAAAGAAAACGCAAAGAAAAAACCCGACCAACCGAGCAAGTGATCAGAATTGGGGAAAAATACAACCCATAAATGATAAAAAGAAGGAAAAGGAAGAGAAGGAGGAAGGAGAGGGAAAACCCCACGACAAAACAGAAGAAAAAGAAGCAAAAGAACAAGACATGCGGAACCGGGATAGGAACGGAACCGAAACCTAAAATTTTTTCAAAGTTTCAGGGTTTGGTTCTAGTTCCAGTTCCATGTTCGCCAGAACAAAATGAAAAGACGCGTGAGGTAGAAAAATAAATGAGGTGGAATCAGGACCGGGGAAGGAATAGAAAATAGAACTTGGAAGGAATTCCAAGTTCGGTTTCTATTCCGGTTCTAGACCCGCCAAAATAGAAAGAAAAATGCCTAAGGCCGAAAAGAAAACACCTAAGGCACAAGACACAAAAACAAAGGAAAAAGACCAATGAAGAAGAAAGAGAAGTGAAGTCGGACTCGGGCTGGAACTTGAACCTGAAACGTCGAAAGAGTTCAAAGTTCAGATTTAGCTTCGGACCCAGATCTGACAGAGCAAAAAGGCTAGACCAAGGAACTGTTGGGACCGGAACCGGGAACGACACAAGACCAAAACTTGGATGAAAATCCAAGTTCGATATTGGTCTTGGTTTCACATCTGACAGGACAAAGAAAATGCCAAGGTAGAAAACCAAAGGTCAAAGGAAAAGAAAAGAACAAGGGGGACCCATTTTGTTCCAGAATAAAATGGGGTGGTTATGCAAGGTATAACAAATGGTGACTCGGCTGGGAAAATGGTTTAACCATTTTCAAGAAACTGAAGGATTCAGCTACCCATAATTCCTAGTTTACGAACATCACAACTCGAGTTGGGTCAATTTTAACAACCAAGGTTGAGCTAGAATCTCATATGTAAATCAACAATGGCTACCCCTGGATCCATGTGTGTGCTTGATGGTGCATCACCCTTTAATAAGTTTTCTTCATCTTTCAAACAACAATGTGTAAGATTTGAGCTACATGAGTTGAATCCCCTTAGCTGTCGTGCAATGATATCCTAGGCATTGCTCCACTGCCAGTCAGGCATTCATAGCCCCGATGGAGATACCTCTAGTTTTCTCACAACATTGCTCTATTTTCAGTCAGGTGCAATAGCCCCAGTAGAGATACTAGAATCACCCATTCATATTGAGTCCCATTTTCTTTTAGATAACTCTTTCCTTTTCTTTTCTCTTTTCTCTTGGAGTTTCATATATTTCATTGAATTTTTCTCAATATGTCAGATGTTTAATATCTGATCTAGGTTGAAAACTACCATGGACTTCATAACAACACTTGAGAATCAGATTTTTCACTCAAATCTTAAAACATTATCACCCTAGGACAAATATACTATTACAAAAGGAGATGATCTTAATGATTTGTGAAAGATTCAAGGGGGAGCTAATGAAGGTTATTTACTTTGCACCTTGTTTTGGAGACTTTCCATAACTCTTATTGACAATGGGCATAAAGCAAAAATTTAGGACAAAATTACCCAATCAGCAAGCTTGAAAATATCTAAACCACTTCCGTCCTAACAACCAAAGCATACTTTAGATAACAACCCACTATTTAAAGATGGAAAGAAACAAAGGAAACCCCAAAGAACAACAAGACAAAGAGTGACAGTAGAGAACAAAGGAAACAAGAGGACAAAAAAAGGAACAAGCAAACATAGACCCAAAACTATTTACAAACAAAAAATAAAATTATTTACAAACAAGAAACAAACAAATTATTTACATAAAGAACATCAAACTATTTACATGCAGAACAAAAAATTAGCATGCTTTACGACTCAATATAATGCTTAAGAAACTACCCATTGATAGGAAAGGGAACAGGTTCTCTAGTTAAACTACTCATTCTGAAAGCATTTTCTCCTATGATCTTAGCAATCTGATAGGGACCCAACCAGAGCTTATCGAACTTCAGGTGAATGTCCTTCTTTTCACTAGATTTATCCCATAACAACACAAGGTATGATATCCTAAAAGCCTTGATTTTGGCTCTCTTGTCAAACCAACGCTTGATAATATCCTGATGTCTAAAGAATTGTTGCAAGGCAACATCCCTCTGCTCTTCTAATTTTAACAAGGCAGCTAATCTTACTTCTATCATGTCATCACTAGAGTAGAATTTTTGCATGAACTCAAGGATAGGTATTTGTAAATGAATAGGTAATACAGGCTCTTGTCCATACACTAGCTTGAATGGTGAAGTATTTAAAACAACCTTAATCCTAGTCCTATCTTCCCATAATGCAAATCTCAGTTGGGTATGCTAGTCTTGAGGATTGTTTTCTAACAATTTTTTAATTACCCCTAAGAGATTCTTATTGGTTGATTCTGCAACTCCATTTCCTTGTGAGTAATAGTTTGAAGAGTATTTCAATACAATTTTGTGATCATATGCCCATGAAATGTACTCAGCAGAAGAAAAGGAAGAGCCATTGTCAAATACCAATGTGAAGGGTACTCCAAACCTAGTGGTGATGCATTCGGTGAGGAACTTGATTACTACCTCCGTTATGTTCTTGCAAAGTATAGCCTCTATCCATCTTGTGCAGTAATCAGTAGTAGTCAAAATAAACTTGTGTCCTATAGAAGAATTTGGGTTAATTACCCCAATAAAGTCCAGTTCCCATTGGGAAAATGGCCTTACCTCGTAGATAGGCTGCAAGGGCATGGCTGATTGGAATTCCTTTGATCCATAAATCTAACATATGTGACATGTTCTCACATGCTAATGAGAATATTTGAACACACATGGCCAGTAATAACCAGACCAAAGGATATGGTGTGCCAATGAGTCTGTAGAACCATGACCTGTGCTGTTCTTCCCATGAAATTCAGTGATCACATGTTTAGCCTCTTGCTGATCAAGGCATCGTAGGTACACTCCCTCAAAATTATTCCTATACAGTAACCCTCCTTTGAACATATAATGGGAACTCTTCATTCTTAGCGCTCTCCTTTGAGTTGCATTCATTCCTTCTGGACATCGATTGTTGAGCATAAAATAGACAATATCAGCATACCAAGGGTTGTTGGAGAAAGACTGGGTTGTGTATTGCTGACAAATGATGTTGTCACCAGCATTTTCCATGGACTTGGACAACCCTGTGCCTCTGACAAGTCTCATAGGGCGTATCTCTAGATCAAACTCTTGCAAGATGGACATCCATTTCCCTCTTCTTTCTCCTAGCTTGCTTTGCATAAGTAGAGACTTCATAGCCACATCAGGAACTATGACAATGATTTGGCTTCATAGAATGTAGTGCCTGAACTTTTTGACAGCTCAGACCAGCGCAAAAGCTTTCTTTTCAAGAGGTGAGTACTTCACCTCAACATTCTTGAATGGAGAACTCATGAAAGCGATTGGCCTCTCTTCCCCCTCTTCTCTTCGTTGAGTTAGGACAATAACACAAGAATGTTCAGACACAAAAGAATAAATATAGAAAGGCCTCAAGTAGTCAAGGCTAGTGAGGACTGGAGCTTTTGAGATGGATCGCTTGACTTGAGAAAATGTAGCCTTTGCCTCATCACCCCACTCTATTTTGGCATCTTTCTTCATCATTTCATTCAATGGTTTTACAATTTCTGCAAAGCTCATGATAAACTTTCTCACAAAGTTGATCTTTCCAAAGAAGGATCTCATCTCTTTCTTACTTCTTGGCATAGCTATCTTCAGAATGGACTCAACTCAGTCTAGATCAATCAATATTCCTCTCTCAAAGATTATGTGCCCTAAAAGTTTCCCTTTCAAAACCCCAAACAAACACTTTTTGGGATTCAAGGAGACTCCATACTAGATACATATTTGAAGAACTTTGGCTAAGTCTGCAGTGTGGTTCATTCTATCTTTGAAGAATACTATCAAGTCATCCATGTAAACAATAATGCATTTACCGATTAAGTCCTTGAATGCTATGTCCATGGTGCGCTGAAAAGTTGCTCCAGTGTTTATTAAGCCAAATGGCATCCTTCTATAAGCATATGTTCCCCACATTGTAGTGAAGGTTGTCTTCATCCTATCTTCATAGTTAACCATCACCTGATTGTATCCAGAGTAACCATCCAAGAATGATTTCATCTAAGATCCATTGACAGTTTGCAAGACTTCGTCCAGAGAAGGAAGTGGGTAGTTATCTTTTTCTAAAGCTCTATTTAGGTGTCTGAAGTCCACACATAACCTTATCTCTCCATTTTTCTTACGGACTAGAACTAAGTTAGACACCCATGTTGAATGGCATATAGGGAAGATTATCTTTGTAGAAAGCAATTTCTGAACTTCTTTGAAGATCAATGGTTCAATCAAGGTGTTGACAGGGCGTTGTTTTTTTGAAATGGCTTGGCTTCGGGCTTTAGGGGAATAGTATGAGTCATTACAGTAGCATCAAATGTCTTTAGGTCTTCATACCCCCAGGCTACTCCAGCAATATCTTTCTTTAGTGCCATCAATATGTCTTTTTTGATTGCTTCAGGGTAGGCTTTCCCTATGTAGACATTCTTTTCAGGGCCAGAATCAACTAAGTTAACAATTTCATATTCACCTCCTTTATCTTTAGCTGATACCTTCTCTTGATCCCTTGGGTCTGAATAAAAAATTCTTTCCAAGGGCACCATTCCCTTGGGAATGCTATTTCTTTTTAAATTGAGGACCCCTTCTGTATCACAATCTTTGGGGTTCCAATCTCCTTGATCCCTATTGGACTCATCAATGATCTGTCCTTTGAAAACATCTGAGATTGCTAGAAAAGCAAGAATATGTCGATCATCATCAAAGACTTGAAAGTTCTTGACATTACCAAGAACTGCAGGGGTGGAAATCAATTCCATTAAGAATTTCTTAAGCTTGGAACCTTGCATAGGTTCCAGGGTACTTGCAGCAACAACTAATAAATCTACTATCTGATTTTCTTCTCTAGGGATTAAGCTAATCCCAAAGGCATCAAAGTCCTCAATTAGGTTCCACACCCTATTTCTATATGCTACTAACCTTTTATTGTGACATGTATATTGGCTATGCACTTGCTTTATAACTATTTCCGAGTCCCCTTGACCATCAAGGTTGTGACTTTCTTCTTATGTGCAAACATCAGTCCTCGTGCTAGAGTTTCATATTCTGCTACGTTGTTTGTGCACCCAAAATGCAACCTATAAGAAGCAAAGAGGGTTTTCCCTTTTGGGCTGGTTAGTTTAATCCCAACACTACAACCTGTCTTAGATTTGGATCCATCAAACGTGAGGGTCCACAACTAATCATGAGCTGGGGTTGATCCTTTTGAGGTCATTGTGGGCACTTGGATAGAATGAGTCGGGGGTGGGGTTACTTGATATTTTGGATTAGGTATAGTGAATGAGTGTTCAACAAGTTCCTCATGAGTAATTCCCAATCCCTACACAAAAGTATTATGTGACCCAAGGTTATCCTCTTGACATTCACTTGCATCTTTGGTTAACCCCTTGGGTTTTGGTATATTTGTGAGTGCAGGGGTGTCAAACAAACCTTGGGGTTTCTCCTTATTAATATGCTGATTCAGAAATGTGTCTGGGGTAGGTTGAATTTGAGAAGGAACTTCCTTTGAAGGTATCCTATCCCTAGTTAACATTATTGCTTCCTTGGATTTAAATGAGAAGTGATTTGCAATGGTCTCAGGGTGAATTGAGCTAGCATCCTTAGCCTAGGCAACATGATTCAAAATTTCAATGCAGGGTTGGCATGTCAATTCAGAATGATTTTGGTAATGTACCCTACACCAATTAGGGAGTAGAAGATTCTGTAGATCGGTATCTTCCCCTAAGACCAGCTGATCTTGTTGTAGCTTCTTGACTAATGCTTGTTGGTTTTCATTAATCATAGGATCAGGGAACTCTGGTATTGGCAGTCGGGTATGTGCAGGATCATGGTGTGCCAAAAGGTGGCAATATTTGTAGGGTATGTGGCTGACGACTTTTTTTTCACCCAAAATTAATGAAACGAAAAGGGTTTTTAGAGGAGATTCTCAGCTTTCCAAAAATGTAAATTGTGATTTAATTTGAATTTAATAAATAATTATTATTCATTTTCTATTAGAATTACGACTAAAGTCCTGATCGATAGGCTAATTGAAAAACATCTATAACTTTCAAACGGTATCATATTTTTTGAATCCAAAACATGCGTCACATTCTATGCTTCACATACAATAGTATTAAAAAAGAAAAATTAAATTTCATGAATTTTTGAACAAGTTTAGGTATGAGTTTTTATATTTTCTAAAAGTTGTAATAAAAAATTCATAATTAATTATTTACTTGGAAAAAAATTACAAAAAAATATGCATCACACCCACATGAGTCCTCTACTTATATATAAAATCTTACAAAAAATATTATCATTTTATTATGGTTAGGGTGGTCTAGACACCTACTTCTTATTTTTCCCTAAAATTTAAGTACTACTACATTGAAATTTCAAATTTTCACCAAATAGATTTTATTTATTTTTAAATAAACCTAGTATTTTAGAAACTACATTCAATTTTCTACAAATTCTATTCTTACATATTTTTGAAATAATATAGATAACTTATTCAAATATTTACGTCAAGTTGCCTAACACTGATTTTTCTGAATTTTTTGCCACTTAAGGGCCTGTTTTTTGCACGATGATCCTGCACATACCCAGTCCTTTAGGATCAAGAATAGAAAAGGTTAAAATTTCATTTCTTTCGTAAACCCCTATCCCAGTTTCGAAATAGGCTACCTCATTGGGGCAATCATACTCAGTGATGATATGCTTGAGGCGGGGTTCACTTTCAATCCTAATCTGCATGGGAATTCCCGTCCATGGTAGCCACATATGTGAAAAGTCGAGGGAGAGATATCCCCTATACCTTTCATCAAATCTCTGCTCAACCGCATACCATAGGTCTCGGTAATGTCTTCTACTTGAATATCTATGTTGGTTAGGATCCTAGGGTCAGATCCTACTTGCACATGTATGTTTCTTAATTCCCCTACCACATTAACCTCTATTTTGTCAAGTTGGATGACCTTCTTGTTTGTTTGAATAGGGTTCAATCCCAACTTCTTACATAAGGAAAATGGCATAACATTGCCTGAAGCCCCTGAATGTAATAGAAAATTATGTAGGCTCTTCCCACAAATTCTTAAACTCAAAAGAAATGGTAGAGTACCTACCTTGTTTCTGTACAAGGCTGCGTTCACATCCCCAACAGGTGCCACCTTGTTCTTTCCTTTTGATTTGTTAGCTTGCTCCAAAGCTTTCAACACTATCTCTCATTGGGCAGGGCACCACTTAGGATGTCAAAATATGACAAAGAAGTTTTATGTTTCTGCATCTCAGAGACAATATCAAATTTTGTATTATAGCTTGCACTACCTTTGAAAACACCAAAGGAATTACCCTTGTTATGGAAGTCAGGTGGGCCTTTTTGTGGAGGAGGGTTATTATCAGCACTTTGATTTGGAGGCACCATGTGATTAGGTGGTGCTGATGTAGTGAATGGACCCTTATTTTGATTTCTTAGGAAGTTTCCTTCTTTTGTCTAAAAGGCTTGGGAATCATATGAATCTTCCTCTGGTTCATTCTCCTATTGCCTTGGGAATGAAGGTTTGTCCTCAAAGAGGTCATAAGTCATTGTTGTATCTATTGAGCTGCCTTCTTTGTGAGGATTCCCTTGGAATGTTTGGGCATCTGCCTATGCCATCTTGACAACCTTCTCCATTTCAGGGCATTTCACCTCAGAATGGGTTGTAGTATTATGCAACCTGCACCAATTAGTCATAAAGTTGAGGTCAACCATGTTTGCAGTATGTGATCTCTCCTCATTAGCTTGATAGTTGTGCAAAAATCCACCATTATTGGGCCCTGTATTCCATTGCATGTTGTTATTTGGCCTTTGGTTATATCCTCTATTTATACTTTGATACCCTTGGTTAGAGGAGTTTTGGCCTTAATAACCCCTTTGGTTGTAATTGTTATGATTCTGATAGTTACCCTGATTGTTTTTGGAGGGGTTCAATCGAAGCTGAGCCATGTCATTCGTGACTTGGGACAACATTTTCTTCAAGGTCCCTACCTCATCTATAAGCTGAACTGTCTTTTCACTTTCCACACTCTTAGCAATAGGTGGCTGACCACCATAATTTGGTGTTCCAATTTGGTTATGATGACCATGGGAACATTGAAGAACCTGTGGTTGTTGGAAGAATTCAGGAGTTCCATTAGCGAAGAATGGAATAGGAGGTTGAGTCTACAACTTAGACATAGGTCCATAATGGGAAGGAGACATTCTCGAGACAATATTGAATAGAGGGGTCAGGCTATGCATCTAATATCCTATTGAAGGGAAACCTCCTCCCAAAATTCCTTGTTGAGAACTAATTTGTTGCTGCAGCTTGATAGCTAGATGATAGACTTTGGATAGAGAATCAATATCAGCTGGTTGATAAGTCCTTTGTAGGAACAAGCCAAGCAAGGGGTCTATAATTCTAAAGTAAGCTTTTTTGGCACTATTCTCAGCAACTAGATAGGGGTCTTGCAATATCCTATACATTCGTTGGAACTGGGTATTGAACAAGGGCAAGGATTCACTTGGTTCCTTTCTAATAGTAGAAAATTGGTGGTATAAAAGAGCCGGATCCACATAAACCCTAAATTGATTGATGAAAGTATTTTCCAAGTGTGTCCAGGTTAGAATGGAACCTTGAGGAAGATTAAGGTACCAATTGTATGCCATATCCCCTAAGGAGTAAGGGAAAAACCTACAAACTACATCATGGTGAGATATCTGAGCTCTGGTACAAGCATCCTTGAAAGCTTGTATGTGCTCTTCAACACTCCTTGATTCACCATGAATGTACTTGGGAAAAATTTCTCAGGGTTTTTAGGCATGTCGTGAAAACCTCTAGGAATAGTTCCCAATGGAGAGGGATTATTCTTAAAAAATGCCATTGGTAGCAGTGGTGGTGGTTGAGCCAACTGTTGTATGGGTTGAACCAGCTGTGATGACAATTGAGATGGATGTGGTGGTGGATTGATAGGTATCCACTAGGGTATTGGTGAAAATCCTGGCAGAGTGAGTGGAGTTGATAAGGGTGGTATGATGGTTGAGCCAGTCTTATGACTCTTGTGTCTTATTGGGGTCTTGAGTTCTATCAAAGGCGGTGGATTTTCAGCTGATCGAAGAACTCTACAGGACCTTTCTGGTGAGAAAAACCTAGTTTTATCTAGTTTTCCCTTCTATGCCCTCCTTCCAGTCTCTATTGACGGTCAAAATGGCACAACAATAGTTAAACAGAATATTGCTACTCTGTTTCTCCTGAACGAGAAAGACAACACATGGATATCTTAGCTCCCAAGGTCTTTGTAGTTGGTTCTCAACTGTGCTAATGTTGCTCAATGGTTGATGTGAACTATAATGTTCAAGGGGCCTGCTGGGGTTAGGATTATGGATTGTTCTAAGATCAAGCATGAATTTAAACCTACTTTAACTGGGGTTTTTAAAGAAACATAAAAAGATAGATCAAGATTTTGGTACTGAAAAGAATGATAATTCATCTAACTTAACCAGACTTGTTACCTCTCAAGGAATTGCTAACTAAAACTGAAAAACAAAATTAACTTGTGATTAACACATAGTTGCATTCATTCATAGTGTTGATTTCAACAACTGATTATAAATTACCATTTAAGAAAAACAAATAATAAGATTTAATTCCTTGAAAGCTTTCAAAATCAAATGATTAACTCAAGATAAATTCCATTTTGGAAGACAATATGAGGTAGATTCAAATCTAGTTGCTCCTACTATCAGTGAAACAAATAAGCAACATTTACAAATCTAGCACAATCACCAGTGTACAGAAAATCCATGACTCTAGATTGTTTCCATCCATACTAAGAGAACTTGAAAATACATTACAATCTATGCCAAATCTAACTCCTACCCTAAGAAGGAAAAAGAATCTCCTATTACAAAGAATCAAGATGTCGTTCTGTCTCCTCTATTATCTCCTTTTATTTCTCTATGTATTCTAAAACTTCTACCTATATCTTTCAACTCAAAAAAAAACTCCTCCCTTTAAAGAGAAAGAATATGCCATATATACACCACCTCTCAAAAAGAATGTCGGCCCCTATTTTTAGGGTTTACAAAATATCTTCTTCCAGAAGGGTCAACGTCCAAATATTTTGAATAAAGTAGGTTCTACATTAAATGCACATCCCTAATGTCCATATTGGCAAAGGATTGCTTTGGGGATGATCTCAAATCTTTTGCAGCTACCGCATTAACTCCTACACCTCTGTGTCCATCTTCGAACTCTAGCGGAGCTGCTTTGAATGCCCTAAAATATCAATAGTAATACCAATCTACCCTTTTTCCAGTAGACCCCAGCTATCCCTGTGACTCACAAATTCCTTCTTCTTCCTTCGGCCCTCCTCTCGCTCCAGATCTATCCGTTGACCATCTTTGGAGGCAGCATCAGATCCCCACACCAGTGTTTATCGAGCTACTCCATTTTCCCCGAGCTTGTTTTGATTCGGTGAGACCTCAAGCAATATATCGTAGTGCCTCCTTCCATCGGCGAGACATCCGCATTCGACAAGACGTTATAGCGGACATTAAGAGGTATAGTGATATCTTTTTTCATTGGAAGGTTTGTTGCTATCGGCAATACCAACATCAATCGGGAAGACACCACAATGAGTTTAATGCATTACACCAAGGGCACAAAACATGTCAGCGAGACACTATCGGGGTGGAAAGACCTTTCGCTGAAGTCACCTTTTCGCCGAGAGCCCATTTTCCTTCGAGGAGACTTTTCCTGGTCGGTGAGATGTTATGCCGAACTCATAACATTTTGGTGAAGCCCTTGAGAAATATCATCATGTACAAAATTTAATCCTACAAAACAAGGTCTTTGTTAGTCTTTCAAACCATAAAAATATTACCTTCAATCTTACCCATCATACTTCTCCCATTTTATTACACTTTGCAAGAATAGACTTACTTCCGGTAGAGGCGGAACCAAATATGAGCTGGGAACACACCTACCCTCAAAACTGGCAGAGGCGGGACCAAATCAGGACCGGGACCGAGGCGAGAGGCAAAAAAGATGAGTCCCAGCAAAACCGGGATCGGGACAAAATACAACCCAAAAATGACACCCCTCCTTCAAAACTGGTGGGGACGGGGTCAAAAAGAAATTGAAACCGGGACCAGAGTCGAGATGGGAACAAGCCATGGGAATGACCATCATTTCCCAGCTCAGACCCCATCCCGGCTCTGCGTTCGCAAAAGAAAACACAACTTAGGCAAAACTCGACCAATCGACCAAGTGATCAGAACCAGGGAAAAATACAACCCATAAATGGCAAAAAGAAGGACAAGGAAGAGAAGGAGGAAGGAGAGGGAAAACCCCACAATGAAACAAAAGAAAAAGAAGAAAAAGAATAAGACACGCGGAACTGGGATCAGAATGGAACTAGAACCTGAAACTTTTTCAAAGTTTCAGGGTTTGGTTCCAGTTCTAGTTCCGGGTCTGCTGGAACAAAACAAAAGGATGTGTGAGGTAGAAAAACAAAAGAGGTGGAACTGGGACTGAGGAAGGAATAGAAATTATAACTTGGAAGGAATTCCAAGTTCGGTTTCCATTCTAGTTCTGGGCCTGCCAAAATAAAAAGAAAAATTCCTAAGGCCGAAAAGAAAACACCTAAGGCATAGGACACAAAAAAAAGGAAAAAGACCAATGAAGAAGAAAGATAAGCAGAGTCAAACTTGGGGTGGAACTCGAACCTGAAACATCAAAAGAGTTCAAAGTTCAGATTTAGCTCTGGACTCGAATCTGACAGAGCAAAAAGGCAAGACAAAGGAACTGTCGGGACCAAAACTAGGAACAAAACAAGACCAAAACTTGGATGAAAATCCACGTTCAATATTGGCCCCGGTTCCGCATCCGACAGGACAAAGACAATTCCAAGGAAGAAAACCAAAGGTCAAAGGAAAAGAAAAGAACAAGGGGGGCCCATTTTGTTCCAGAATAAAATGGGGTGGTTATGCAAGGCATAACAGGTTCACTTTTCCAGAAACACTCTTATGGATACTTTTTCGAAAGTGAAGGATCATATTAAATGTAGACTGGGGAAAATGATTGAAGTTTTGAAGAAAGGAGAAAAGCTAGAAGAAGCCATTTCCATTCTTGAATCCCTTTTCCAGGTCATCAACATGACATCATAAAATAACAATTTGATAATAACTATTGGGATTGCAGTGGATGCTTGGAAGAAATTTCTTCCAGAGATGAAAGATAAGTATAAAATAATTTTCTAAATTTAGCAGCAGTTGCAATTTTGATCAATTTTTGCATCAACAAAGGAGGAGAGAGTGTAGTAGGAGAGAAAGAAGAAAAGATTTGTAATTGATGTCAAAGGGGGAGAGAATGCAGTGAAAAATGCCTTGACATCCAAAGGGGGAGACTGTTGGCATATGGATTTGGGAGATTTATTATGGCTTCTAGTGTTGTCATTGATGGCAAATAGATTCATTAGTGTGGTCCATAGTTTAGTAGTTTAGATGTAGCTCATACCGGCAGAAAAAGTAGAAGGTAGTGTGTTATCGACAGAAAGCATGAAGAATAGGATATCCGGTCAGTCAGTCAATTAGTATACTTCACCAGATCATCATTTTGTGCCGTGGATCCCCACGAAAGCTTGCTAAGCATGTATGATAACTTATTGGTAAGTTTTTTTAATGTTGCATTGATCGGTGTACGAGTTTGGAGATTCAGTAGAATGATTTATTGTTTATTTTCTCATTATGGCCAACCTGGTGTATATAGCGTGTCACAGATGTATAAGGAGCAGTTGTTTTAATATTTCTTGTGTCAGGAATTTTGATTTGGCTCCCTGCTATAGTCTAGCCAACTTGTGTGGGTATGCATTAATTTTAATTGGTGATTTGAGCCGACATGTGGAAGAGTATTACATCTTATGTGAAGCCGACATATAGTAATGAAATCCTTGTTTTTGGATATATATATGAGACCGGTAATTCGTTTTGAACGTGTGAAGAAGTGTGGAAGTGTGTGAATATGTGAAAAGTAGAGTAGATGTGTGTGCAAGTATTAGAAAGGTTTTAGAAGGGAAGAAAATAAAGTAGAGTAGAAAAATAGATTTAGTCAGAAGGGTTGAAGATCATTTTAACTGAGCTTCATTGGAACTGAATCTAGGCATTTGGAGATGCTATTTTCTCATTTCAACATTTTTGTTGTATCCCCAAAAATTTTGTAAGGCACTGAGCCTTTCTTATTTTGAGTAGTGAGCTCTAGACAGTGTGCCTAAATGTAAGTGCATTCCCTTTTGTTCATACTTTAACAGAGTATATATTGTGGACTAACATCCACCAAGGTTTTTCCCCTAACAGCTTGGTTTCCACATAAAAAAATCTTAGTGTTATGTTGTTCTTTAATGTGTTTGCACAGTTTCCTTCTGTTTATATGATGTGGATATTGCTTGGTGGTGTCATAATAGTGGTTTACAATTCCTGAGAGGAACGAATTTTAGCTGAAATCATATATTTTTAGAAAATATAATGATTTAATCCTTAAAAAGTTCCATTTTAAGGATTCCAATTGAAGAGGGTTTGATCAAATCACCTTAGATCAAACCCCCTTGGATAGAACCTCGCTAGTTTTAAACCATACCTATAAATGCGCCTCCTTTACACCTATCAAAATGCTGATAAAAAATCACTTTTGATTTATATTTTGGGGGATCAAATGAATTAATTTAAAATTTATTTGAAATGATTATGGTATTCCTCAGAACAAGCTATCCAATGAATATAATTTTAATATTTTTTGGTTTTGTTATGTATTTGTTCTTTAAGTTTTATTAAACATAGGTTTTCATTGAAAATGAATTTCTTTGTTCTTCACATGTGTGGAAAAATAGAAGATTATCAAAAAATAAAAATATGATTGCACAGATATTGAAGTCCTTGATCCAACAAAAAAATTAAATTAAATTTTGACATATACAAAAAGTTATGCTATCAACGCATTGTGCGGATTGTAATTCATTTGACTTTGAAACTTGATTAAGGAAAAATATTCAATAAAAACTATCTAACCAAGTGGAAGCACTAGATATCAGAGTTACAAATCTAAATTTGAAAGAATTAGAATTTTATCCTTCATGGAAAAAAGTTATTTGTTATAGATGTGTGTCACTTTTAAAAATGTTGTTTTTTCTGAAAAAAATCTATTTTTCGTGGGAGATGGAAAGAGAAGTGCAATTTGATTCCAAAAATTTTGAAAAAAATATTTTTAGAATCTACAAACAAAATTTGATGAGACTCTAGTTTGCACCATCTTCAAATTCCTCACAGTTTAGCCGCTATAGGTGCCCGAATGTGAAGATTTAGTTAAAAATAATAGTTTCAGTGTCCAGTTTGGCCAAAAATTGTAAACCACTATTATGGGATCACCCTGCTATTGTTAGTTTTAGATCTTGTTTGAAATTCAAATACTGTGGAACACTAATTCACCCCCCCCTCTTAGTGTTCCTAGTGTCCAACAACAAGAAATCAAATATGTAAGAAAATACAACTAGTGGGTGTAAAGCTCAACTCCTCAACCTTTGAAAGTGTCCTTCTTGCCTATGTGTGAATTGGAGCTTTGGATGATAAAGTTCTTTCAAATCCAACAAAATAATCATTACAAGTCATCAAAGCCAACATAAAGGAGACAAATATATAAATGATTAAAACAAAAGAATACAATCAAAATACTAAAGCAATAAGTAAAATCTTATTGCACAACAACCATCTCTATAGATTCCATTACATCATTAACCGTTTAACTGTCAATAACTCACTGTCTTGCCAAAGATATCCAGTCATCCACCATCCACTGCTACAACGCTATACACAAACTAGCCTGCCGCGATATGGCGGTCTTTTTCGTTCTACTGCACCAAACATCATACACCATCACGATGTGTCAGTGACTATACTGCACCACCAAAGGATACCTTTGACCATTGTTGTGGGGCAATGGTAACCATCGGTATATCGTACTAGTCAACATGGAAGCACCGCAGGGTGGTGGTAATACCACACTACCACAAGCTCAATCTAACACCTCTATGGGGTAGCGATAAGTATCAATCAATTGCCAGTCACTCCATGAGACATTGCAAGATGGTAGTAAAGGCCTGAAATCTCACTTGGTGTAATCTCACTTGATGACGACCAAGTTGGGGTTCCACTATTAAATTTGAGGCACATAATTCCAACAAGTAAATTCCATAAATTTTCCAAAACAAATACACATGTATTAGACTCAAGTCACTTAGGCAAATAGGGTATGTGAGACTTCCCGCTAAACCAATTCAAAATTAATAAGGTGTAAATATATGGCTCTTTTAGCACTGCAATTAACTTGTGTAAATCACAAATATATAAGCAAGATGTGGCATAGTTTCTAGCAATTACAATTTATAAATCAAGAACTACTGAAAAGACAACAAAAAGAGAGATTGCAACATAAATCTTGGCCTAAAGATAAGAATGTTATTTAAAAATTAACTAAAGGAAAAGCTTAAAATTTTATAACACTATAGAACACCTAACCACCTAGTATATAAAGAAGGATTTTTATATAGATCTTGATCATAGGACATCCATCAAAGCATAACAACATGGATTTTTTGTCATATATAGTTATAAGTGCCTTGCTAGACATACATAAAAATGTGGAAACATAGACAATTTGTATCAAGCCAAATGTCAAAAATTATAATTAAATATGTGGAAGTAATTGTAACTGGAGGAACTAGGGATAGATAGGAATCACAACATGAGCCAAAATTAGCACAAGAGTGTGTCACTTGTCAATATATTATTGCATATAGGACATTCCACCAAGATAAACACAAAACTAAATGGGAAACAACATGGGTATGCAAGTGCTGGCCATTATGAAATGAAGCACCACCATATTTAATTTGTTGGAGGTTTATCTTTTCCTCCTCTTTAAGAGTATTATGATAAGTATTTCAGTTAAAAGAAATAAGAAACATGGTAGGCACTAGATGGTCATAGTTTACATTTTTCCATATCTTATAATTTGTATATTTCTATTATAAATTTATTATTGTATTAGTGATTTAAGATATATGGACCACATTATTATTTTTTTAAATACAAAGTAAATAATTATAATGGTGAATTTTGTAGACCCATGCCATTTCCCATTTAGTTTTGGGCCCATTTCAAAGAGAGTGCCTTGATATATAGACATACTAACAAATATTAAAATTGTGTACAAAGTGGATTCCCTTACCCTATGCTACCTACCTATCCATTACACATATTATTATATACACTTACCACTTACTCCATCCATATGCTTACATATCCCTAGATACATTCCCCTTATTTTCTTATTTATTACACCCATGGATGCACATGCTTTTATATACACATTACTTTCTCTCATCAGGCCCCTTTTGTGTTTTGGGACAAGTTCATAATCATGGGAATGTCCTCATGATTATAGTCACATCCTTCTCAAATGGAAATTTGACCAAGTCCTATTTATACTCTTTCCACCTAGGTCTGACTAAACAAAAATTTACAAAATATGTTGTTATGACCTATATTTAAAGGAATTCAATGCATTCATTTTCTTAAAAACCTAGAATTAACAAGTCATATCTCCTTCTAAGGAGCATCTAAACATTTTGGATTTGGTGGACTAAAAGGAATCTAAATTTGTACTCATCCTTAAGGTATATGCATGGCTTAAAAGTTTGTTTTCAATTGTTTCATATGGACTTCCATGGGTTGGCCTAGGATAATGCATCCCCTAGTGGCAACATTAGCTCTATCAAGGTATGTATAAACACTAATAGTCTGCATATATTAAGAAAGAACAAAAACAAAAAGGCACACTAGTTGAGCATTGATAGTGCACATGGATAGATATAGATTCAGACGACAAGTCCACAATTCTGTACTTGTCCTCTAAAAAATATATATTCACCCTAGATTCTCAGACAGTTCATCAATTGGAATATGCAATTTCTAAGATAAACATCTGATAAATTTCTAAATCTTCAACAAAACACACAATTTTGAGTCAACAAATTAAATATCAACCTACTTCACATTTAATTTCCTTACTTCCATTTTAAATTATTTAAATATTTAATCCAACTCAATTAGATTTATTTATTTTAATTGATTAGATTAGCCTAGACTAAGTCTAAGCAGAATTATATTTATCAATTCATATCTCTTGATATAATACAAATTTGTAAGAAGCATCAACTTTTAAAAAATCCCTTTTTATAATTTTCAGTCTCAAAAAAACTGCCACTACCCAAAAAGTGAAAATTACGTATTTTAATTCGGTACTTTATGTACTTTTGTAATCTCCCAAATAAAGTATACGGTACCCTTTGAAAAACGTGGTCAATATGGTAATAGTGGGTGAACACCAGTTGTATTTTTTTGAACTGAAATTTGTTGTCCCGCACAGCAAAGTCTTTTACATTATTCCCCATATGTTTCTTTAAATGCAGCCTTGTGCAAAGCCAATAACACAGCCAAATCAGTGTAGTTGTGGGGAAGCTTTGTCTGTTTACAACTTCTGCCTCTGTCATATCTGTGAAATCAAATGGCCAAGACGGTTGGAAGTCCATCAATAGAGAGAAACATCCCAAGGCGAGGGCAGGTGAAAGCAGCCATTGCTTTCTCTCTCCTCAAATCGGTAAAAGCACTCTTAAGACCACATAATAAGGGCTTTTAGAGGTTGCTCTGCCTCCTTTTCCTACACTTCCACTTTGATATTCATCATACAGTGAACTGCACGAGGTGGTTGTGCTTTGAAATATGTATTGAAGACAAGGAAAGTGTAATATTTTACATTTGGGCGAGTTACTCTTTTGCAGGTTGCTCTGCCTCCTGTTCCTCCACTTTCATATGTTATTCTCCATACAGAGAAGTGAAGTCAGTTTGTTGCTGTGCTTCCAGAGATTTATGGAATCTAAGCAATGTGGGTCATTTTGCATTTGGGAGAGCTACTCTGAATCTCAAAAGATCAGACCCATGGCGAAACAGAGGCCAAGACTTGGGTTTTTGTCCAAGATACCTTACAACTCAATGGAAATTGTCTATCTATCTAATGTAGTATGATTCATTTTATTCCAAGATAATTTCAGATGATGGATCTGACAATTTAAAATTGGAGTACGTTGTTATTTTTCTTGTAAGAAAATTCATGGGATCAAATCTAATGTGCCCATCTTAAGAAAATTTGTTACCAGAGCTTCGTAGAACATTCTGTAAGAGGAATTTTAATTGTGTTGTGGATCTAAACAATACCAAAAGTGTATTGTGGAAGATTAATTGCCCAGTATCAACCATGAGAAGTTCTCTTTTATAAAATAGGATGAGGGTGGAAAGAAAGATTGCAGATGATAATAGAGTTTTATTTTGTTTCTTTACCATGAAAGTAACCATAGATTTTCTAGAGCAGGAACCTAGCACTTCCCAGGTGCACTTCAGGGGCTTTATAAGTGAGCTACTGATCCTCATATTCTAGATCTGATGTTATGGATTGATTCTCCAGGTCCTCCATGTGAAAATTCTATTGCAGTTACTGATTATTAATCTCCTATCTAATACATAGATTATTTGACTCTGGAAAATTAATTCTCAGCAAATATCGAAGAATAACACAACTGCAACTTCACCAATAAAAACTCACAAGAATAGAGAAGAAAACATTCACAATAATGAACACAATATTTTTGGACAAATTGTCCGTGGAAAAACCCCGAAGGGAATGAGGAATTATATTAAACTTCAACAAATTAAGGAATACAAAAACTGCTTGCCTCTTACTGGCAGAGCTCCGGCAATATTCTTCTTCGGAAATTCTTCCCTCAATTTCTCCTGCTGAAATTCCACAGCTGCTATCCCCAACGCTATCACTGCGCCCTTGCTAACACTGCAAGACTATTTGCTCTCACTGCAAATCTACTTGCTATCACTGCAAGTCTACTTGTTGTTGTATTCTCCAATTGCCCATTGATCCCCTTTTATACTTTTCTCATTGGAAAACCAATGGCCATGATTTAATCTCAATCAATGGCTAATATTAAATAGACTCTAAAAACCCTAACTAACTGGATTCTAGAAGTCTCTAGGAGAATCAATTTATTTAATTACATAATTATCTAGACAACTCAGCCCTTTTCTGGAGGTTTCTAGAAAATAATTAAATAATTAAATGACACTTCTAGACAATGG